>BRZM01000022.1:5209996-5270015 GCA_033238685.1 Lates japonicus | reverse complement strand
TCCTCTCAGCTGTTGTAGTGAAACTGGGTTTGGCTGACGGCCATCTTGGGTCAAAGTTTGTGGATGACTCATGTTGTCTGAGAGGAAACACTGATGGGCAGGCTGAGAGGGGAAAGTGACAGTATAGTCCAGGGATTAAATGATTAGTTGATTAGTCAACCGACAGAAAATGTATTTTCAATTATTTTAATAATTCATTGGTACCAGTTTTTCAAACCTGAAGATTGCTAATTTCCTTTGAAAGTAAACTCAACATCTTTGTATTTTTGTTTTTCACTTCGGCCTCAGGGAATAATGAAGCATTTTCACTGTTGTCTGACATTCAATCGATTGATTGAAATTGAATTGTCAAATGCAGTGAAAATGAAAATAATTGTTATTAGTTGAAATAATTGCTGTTAGTCTGTATGTTCATGAAACCATAAACTATCACAGAAGATTAAAAGATGATGAAATGTCCATCCACACCTAGAGAGCTGGGATTTATCAGATTATACAGATTTGTTGATGTGACACAGTGAGAAAACGTGAATCTGACCGGTACTGAACACCAACCAGTTCACTTTTATTTTGTCATTGGTGAAAATCAAAGCAGTGGCTGACAGCAGGAGGGTAATCTAAGAAGTCAGAGTGGATCATTGTTCAGGAAGGTTCCTCGTTCTCGTCTGTTACATAACCGCGGACAGCAGCTCTGTCCTCTGACTGAACTCAGGTGTAACCAAGCGTACAGATGGCATCATGGGAGATAAGCTGATGATGGTGGTGACAGTTGTTTCACAGGTGTAGCTCAATTCTCTGGACTGAACACTGGTCTTATGTTTACTGTCACATTTGTACATTAAAATAGGGTCTTCTTCTCAAACCAGTTCTGTTCTACATTCTTGACTTCTTGGTGCTTTCCAGGGACCATAGTAATCAAGGATGTGTCATTAATGAAGGATGCTGCAGACAACGGACAACAGAGCTCCAATTTCTTACAGCTAAATGTTGAAAAAATTGAGCCTGTAATCTCTGCCCCTCCTAATGTTGTTCCTAAAATACTGGATGGTCTTGGTTCCCTCTGTTTGTCAGTAAAATCATCCATAAAAAATCACAGAGTTACCACAGACCAGACTCTGACTCTCTTAAGCCTTTGATTTGCTCTTGCTTTTTCCAGCTGAGAAAAATTTCAAAGCTCAGGTTCATTGTGTCTCTCAGCGGAGATGAAAATGCTAATCCATTCTTTTATATCCTGTTGCCAAATCCCTTTTCACCTGCCTCAGCAAATCATCCCTGGATTGTTCACACATTGTCTAAAATGCTGCTGCAAAAAGTCTTGTGACACTGATTCTAACTGCTCTTCACTGGCTCCAATTCTAAGTCATTGTAATCACCTATAGAGGCCTACATGATCTACTGCAGCCCTGTGTTACCAGCACGTCTCTATGGTCCAATCAGGGTTTGCTGGCTGTTCCTAGAAGAAGGTTAAAAACTAAAGAAGACTGAGCTTTTTAGGCTGTGGCACCTAAACTTTGGAACTCTCTCCCCTGGGATTAAAGATCAAAAAGCCGCATAGAAATAAAGTACTTACTCTTTCCAGCCTTTAGATTAAGTCATGCCCACTGATGCCATCATGTTCCCAGCTGGGATCTAAGTTTTCTGGTTCTGAACTGATTTATTTTTGGTCAAAATACTCAAGATTCAAAATTAGGTGGGTGAGATATAAAGGGAACTCGTAAGTGGTATTTTTAATCTTCTTGGCCAGTTAAGTCAGACCTGGTTCTCTTTTCTAGATCCTCTTTGTGGATTTGTCCTGGTCCACTTCTACTGCTGTTCAGTGATAACATCATATCAGTTTGATTTTTACATTTCTGAGGTGACTTTTGAAGACATGTTTGGTTACTGCATGTTTGATGTTGCTGTGAGTAGCTGTGTGAGCAGCCTGTTGATGATTATCATTATTAATGGTCCATTTTAGTAAAGTGAAGCGGTTCCAGATGGCCGGCAGCCACGGCCCAGTGGACATTGGTTCTGACTGTGTGCTGTGTGTTCAGACTCTAATATGTCAGACTTAGAAGAGGTGGGATGAATAAGGTTCATTTTGCTGCCTGAATTTTCAACAAACAGTTTTTTAGTCTGAGAGCTGATGGAGCAAAGAGGCTCTGAGCTGAGGGGTTAACAGTGACTATGCCCCCTAGAGGCTGCAGTGATTATTACCAACAAGAGAAATCAGAAAAATCTTTGAAATTGAGTTTAAGTAACCAACTTGTTTTGGTAACTTCAGTGTCTAAAGTTAATAGCACTGATTCCATTTTTATTTTGCACCTGTAGCATTTCTCCAAATGTGTTAAAATGTGTTAATGGACTTTATCTGAATTAAGGAAACATGTTGCCGCAAACCTTGAAAGTAGTGTTAACACAGTATAAAAACAGATGTCTGAAACATCTTAAACACTTTAAATATTAAATGTCAATGTTCACAGTGATTAAACCAAAGTTTACTCTGATCCACGATTTCAAGAACAAAAAAACTTTTCTTCTTCTTTAACCGTTTACTGAAGCAAATCTATTTAACAGGACTCATGTTTGAAGCCTTAAAACACATTTTAAAGTCTAAAAATCAACTTGTTGGTGCTCTGTGTAAATAATTATTTCTCTGTATTTACAAAATAAAATAAAATGACTAGATAATATCAAAGACAGTCAGGGCCTATATTTGCATTATCAAATCATAAAAAGAAAATCTCCTTCAGTTAAACAACAGAAACCAGAGGAAATCTGTCTGACTGTGTTCAGCTCTGTGGTGAAACAAGAACATTCATAACTCTGACGTAATCATTTATTTTTAGTTTCTGTGGATCCACATTTCAGCTCCTGTGGTGAAACATCTGCACAGTGGTGAAATATTTTGGGATGGACTTTTTTTCCATTGAGCACCATTTTTTACAGCCCAGATGGTGCAGACGAACTGATGTAAAACACAGCCAGCCTTTGTTCGACGGTGACAGGCGGTCGTCTCAGAGCTGCAGGGTGCTGCTGTAAAGATCCTTCCTGAGCTTTATTTAACTTGTTGTTAAACACAGACACAGGATCTCTGCAGGGATCCCCCCATCTGTCTGTGTTTTCCCTGTAATCTCCCCTAGTCTGTTTGTTGGAATATCACAAACTATTCATCTCTCGTCTGTTTGGTTGTAATTTAGTTTGAAATGACAAGTCACATCTGCCCCGTTTCTCCCACTGAGCAATTTGAAGTGATTAGACGTTTAACCTCTTTAACTTGTTGGACCCTCCGGAGACAAACACTTTGACCAAACTCACAGAATTTTAAAATCTAGCAGAGATCTTAAAGTTTCCAAAGACGCCAGAATCTTGGGGAAATGTGTGTAAAATGATGCAGCAGACATGTGGAATATTTCCATAAAAAACACAGAGTCTGTGGTTTGAATGTTTCTCTCAGTGGATACGTCACAGAGCTTCAGTGAAGAGCAATAATGATGCATATGAAACTATCTTAAGGATATTTACCCTTTGCACTTTTACTCTTACATTTTTTAAATATGAAATGTGAAGCTGTTGATGTGTAGAATGAAGCTTCAGAAACTACTGAAACTAATGTTTAATACAAATCAAAACCAGAGCTCAACCAACACAGAATTTATTCTGCTATCAAATAAACAACATCAACATAAACTAAAGCAATAAGCCCCTTGAGGTTTACACTGATCTTAGAACAGCTAAAGGCCATTCTTACATATGCCTGGCAAGGTTTTATAAAATAAGCACAGCAACAAAAAAACCCACAATTTATTGATAGCAAACGATAATTCTTCCATTTACATTTACTTCTTGTCACTGACATGACTTCACATCACTGATAAAGTTTGTCCCCTTTGGTGGAGAGAAAAGGCGGAGGATTGGGCGACAGCAACCAGAGGTTTTTGTGCACTTGTTGAATGAATGAATGAGTGAATGGCACAGTAAAAGAGATGCAGTCACAGGTGTGTGTTGTATTTCACAACAGGTTCAGACGTGTCTCAGCTAATCTCAATTAAGGACTGGATCTACAGAACATTTTAACACTGATCCCTGAAATGTGATCTTTAGAGAACAGTGACCCAGATGTTTATCACAGACATAGATTCTATCAGATAATGTCAGGTGATGATATTGCTCATGCTGAGCTGTCCACTGGAAATATTAATGATGATCACAGGTGTACTCAACCCTACAACACAAGCCACTAATGGCGACCTGAATTAGTGTGTGGAGGGTAAAGAACCATGGACAGCTTCAAGCCTCTGATTTCACACGTGCCCCATTGTCCTGTGCATAAACCCAGGAAGGGACATGGAGGGAAAAAAAAACTTCTGAAGATGTACTGTTGCGAGATCTCGAGAAACCTTTGCGAGATCTTGAGGACATTTCTGGAGATCTCGCAAAGCTTTCGCAAGATTTTTGAAACTTTAGATTTTTCTGGCCATTTGGCCATTTGGCAATCGGCTAAAAAGAAGAATCATGGAGGTTGATTTACTACATTTCCTGCGGTCAAGAAAAGTCCCAAAACTGGACATCATGCACATGCAAAGAGACAAAGTGGATGGAAAATGACAGAGCCCAGGAGGGGACATGGAGTTCATGTAGGGACATTTACTTTTGCGAGATCTTGAGAAAGTTTCTCAAAGGTTTCTCACTCACAAACTGTGACTGGATCACAAACAGCTGACATGGTCCTGAGACTCGACCTCTGTCTCTCTAATGACTCTCACTTTATGTGAATTGTGCAGACGAGCAGAACTCAGCCTGGACAACAGATTTATTGTTCTGTCAGTTTAAAAATGTTTCATCCTCATGTGAAATATTTGTTCAGTCAGTTGACACCAGACTGTAAAACTGTTGATCATAACTACACAATAACTAGCTGCTATTTCTATAACTGTGACTCATACAGTGCTGCTGCTTTGAGAAGCTGTATCCCCACTAATCTGTTTCATTCAGGGTTTACTGTCTCAGTAATCTACTGTAGAGAACAATAAGTCAACAGGGCAGTTCACCAAACTAAATAAATCTGTGGTGCAGTGACTCGGTGTGTTGTGCAGAGTAAATATAAAATAATTTGTATAATTTACAGCAGCATCTTTCAGGTTATTGGGTTATGAGATCTTCTGCCGTGCCGATGTGACAGATGTATTTACATGAGAGCTAAATAAACTGATGAGACCGAGTGTCCTGTTTACTCCACAGTAAACGCTCTGAGAAAAAAAATGACTCTGACAAACACAACTCACTCAAACTCTCACAGAGAGAGAGCCGTGTCAGAATATTTTGTACTGAGGCAGTAGTTTGACACGAGTTACTGAACAGAAGTTACTTTTCCAGGGTTTTTATCAGCTGTCTTTCTGAAAATGTGAAACATATTTTTGAGGTTTTCTGTTCATTTTACAACAAACACAGTCACAGTCAAGAAAACCTCATCATTTTACAAAGATGGAAGAACCAGTGCAACTCTCTCATGATGATTTCCACCTCTTGTTGTGATGCAGTGATTTAGTCTCATAATGAGTTTATCAGTGATGAGAACAGACAGCAGACTCTGCATGTCGTCCTCCTGCTTCTTGGTTGAAAACTTCCTACTTCGTCTCCCCTTGGTCTCTGAATCTGCAGCCAGATGTTCTCATGTTGCTGTTTCCTGCAGGAGAAGTTTCATAATAAGGGCTGATATAATACACCATCACCTGTGAGAGTCTCTACTAGTGTGTGCCAGTCCAGTCTGGTGTAGGAGCTTACACCAGCTCTGTTTTACGTGAAACAGCTGAACTGATGTTTGTCACTATGACTTAAAAGAAGCTTACATCAGCAACCTGTGCCAATGGCATCATGGTGCTAAATACAACTTGGATTAGTAATAATAAAGCAATATGACAATGTGAGTAACATAACATTATATTTGTTTGTAAACAGACTAATGCCAGAGTGCCAGTGTGTTTTTTGGGGTGAAGATGAGAGGAAACATGGCTGACTGAGTCTTTAAGAAAACTAAAACTGTGCCAACATTTGGATTTGAACCCGGCGAAAACCGTAGACGAAGCAACATGTAAATACTGCAGGAAACAAGTCATGGCAAAAGGTTGTAATTTGCATGCCCACCTGCTAGAACTGCACGACAACACAGTAAGAACAAGCACAACAGCACAAAAATATACTAAGTAAATATTACCCGACAGTTCTCCTGTACAAGAACAACAAAACAATCTCTAAAATACTAATGCTAATTGCTAATAATTATTTTTTTTAAATGCTAAAGATTTAAATTTATATAGAATTTACATCTGTAAATTTAGAAAGCTGCACAAGGAACAAAAGAGTTTTTACTCCTATTGCACTTGAAGTGGCCCAAAGGAAGAGTTTCATACTCAAGGTGTGTGTCCTTCAGTCATCTTGCTGATCATGGTGTTGCTTCACTCGCTGCTCCTTCTTATTCAGTATTTTATTGGCAGTTGGCGAACCAGCCTTTAGGTGTATTACCACCACCTAGAGGACTGGAGTCACTACACTCTCATTCTTGAGCTCTTTCAGTTAAGTCAAGAGCGACATGGTACTACTGGTAAAATTCATTACACTGGTCCAGTGTTTGGCTTAATATCAAATTGTCTCCATGGCTACAGATGTTCTTGACTTGGTCTTTTGTTTATTCTGCTGCAGGAGCTTCTGCTGACGGGGCTTTTGTTTTGCTGTGATAGTTGGACGATGAACTCTGCCTGTGTTGTAATCCTGTTTTCATCCCACACAAACATCCTGGCAGATTGAACTCTTTAATTTAAATGAACAATTTAAGTGTAACATGATGATTGATGCCCAGTGTCCAGTCACAGCCGGTATCAGAGGTCATGACTGATGAAGGAACCAAAATGTTTCCTATTTTAAAATCGTCTTAAGTCATTTTACGACCCAGGACAACAGCGTAAATATTAAAATTAGTTTAAAAGATTTAGTCAGCTCAGAGGTTACCTGAGGTCGACGTGCAGATGTGATGAAGATTATGAAGAGGTTTGACCAGTCTGACCAGTATAATGGGGAATCTGTCCAGTGGTATTATGGGTGATTTGGTGTGTTCACATCTGTTGGTAAGGCCATGCAGGATGAACAGGGCCTGATTCATGTTTTATGTTGTCATGACCGACCCCCATAACTTCCTGTTGCTATGACAGGCCATGGGTACTGACTGTGCGTGTGTGTGTATATTTATTTCTGTTTCATATTCTCATTTTTTGCTTTGATTTGTATCTCTGAGTCATTTTCTCATGAACTGTTTTAATGTGGTCTGTGTTCTTCCACTGTCCCCTCAAACTGACTCCAGACCGGTTTATTTATGTTCAGCCTCTAACTGGGACGTCAGCGTCAATTCCCACCCCATGGCGAGCTCACTACAAGACGAGGAAAACCCACCAGTCACCAAAAAAAAGAAATCTTTGAAAAATCAGTTCAAAGAAGACTCCTAACTCATTATTATTCACTAATTATTACTCACTAATTATTCAGTGACAAAGGAAAGATGAAATATGATGGAGCCATGACTCTTAAAAGTAGCTTTGTATTTAGTGAACCAAGTTTTACAAAATTGAGATCAACACTTTAAAGAATATTTCAACATTTAGGTTAATCCTATATGCAGCTGTAGCCAGCAGCCATTAGCTTAGCTTAGCATAAAGACTGGAAGCAGCTAGCCTGGCTCTGTCCAAAGACAACTAAACCCATGTGGCTACCAGCTCCTCTAAAGCTCATTGATCAACATGTTTGGTCTGGTTATAGTCTGGTAATGTGTTGGACTTCTGGTGCGTTCCAGTTGTACTCGGAAGTTGGAATTTCCGAGTTCCTAGTTGGAGGTTTCAACCTGAACATTCCCCCCAGTCAGATTTCCAGCTCAGAAAGTTAGAGAAATCCCACTAGTCCCAAGGTAAGAATTCAAGATGGCTGCTACTCGCATCAATAGTAGTGCACACTCTGCTAAGTTTGTTTCACATGAAGTCAGTTTTGTGTTTTGGTAACAGAATACCATATTAAATGTAGTCAAAACATTTTTTACACAATTAAATATCCTGAAAAACAAAGATATCTTGTGCTCCTTTTCTCCTCCTCTGAGGTGTTCTGCAGGTGGAGTGCAGATTTGTTTTGATACTCCAAAAGAGCAACAACAACATGTTTTTCTGAGCTTTCAACTTCCTGGTGTCTCTAGTAGCTCCTCAGGACATGTAGCAGCTCTGTGATGCTAAATGGCTGCTACAGCATTACTGGGGAGATGTAGGAGCATTGTTAGTTGGATGTCAGGTATTCTGAGTGGCTGCTTGTGAGCTCAAGGTTATTGGTTGACATAAAGCGGTTACTGTGTGGTTGTCAGGTAGTTGCTGTGGGGGATCTGGGTGGTTGCTATGGTGTACATTTAAAGGGTAACTACACCTCAAACCCTGCTACAAGCCTCCCTCTCAGCAGAGGAACAGCGACTGTCAGAGACAAGGCCTTTGTGGTGTGTCGCGTGGTGCAGTCGGTGCCAGCAGTGTTAGCAGCAGTAACACCGTCACTGACGGCCTTTGGAGTGTGTTTGTAGATGTTTTACTTTCATTTCTTCCGCTGGTCTCTCTCCCTTAAAACAGCTGATTTTTAAAATCTCTCATTATTTCCTCTGAGTGAGTCAGGGGTCAACACCTCTGTGAAACAAACAGGAAATAGATGCATTCCTCTGTGGACACGCTGATACATTGTTGGTTCTTGCACAGAGTGACACACACTTATAGTCACCAGAACCCACAAGCGTGTCAGGAATGTGAGAGCGGCCACAGTTAGTCCTGTCCAGGCACACACGTTATGGCCGTCAGGTAGTGTTTGTACATGTGCAGCATTTTATTTCATCAGATAATCTGACTGAGATCAAGATCTACTTTGTAAGAGATGCAGGTATAAAATGCAGCAGAATGAGATCAGAGCACATCTGAAGGTGAGGCTGGTGTCATGTGATCATATCCTGCATCACCTACCTTGACCTGACACGCTCTATGTTCATTGACAGGTCTGCCTTAGTTACACATTGATCACATTGTGACCAGAGAATAAAGACCTGTGATCAGATGTTATTGTTTTTTGAGCTCTTCAGAAACCTTCAGGGTGAAGATATAATTTATTTTTCTTTGTTCTATAAATGATTTTATTTTGACCAAAAAGGTCAGACCAGCAGCTTGTGACCATGATGTTGTTGGTGAGTCAACAGTTTGGTCTGGGGGCAAATATCTCAGACCACATGTTATAAAATGTCCCAAAGCTTAAGACTTTAATGACCCCATGATCTTTCCTCTAGCGCCACCTTCAGGAAAAATTTTACAGGTCTGTGTCGGAGCCATTTTTCTCCACTGCTGCTCAGAACAGATAAATGATATGGAGAAAAGTCTGATCCACTCATTGTTCATCATGATGTAATGACACTTACTAAGCTCAGCACAAATCTATTTAAATCTTTGTTTTCTCTTGGTTCAGTATTGACCTTGTTCAGACCTTAGAGACGTTTTATAGACAGCAGTTTTCTTGTTTATGTAACTAACACTTAATATAGTCTGACACAGAAATGACTGAAACTACACAGAGTTACAGCACGTTTGTAACCATCTGATTTAGTTTTAATAATTTTTGATCCAGAGAAAATCTGATATTCAACATGTCAAATGAACGTTAAACTTATTTTGTGTTTTAAAAGAAAGTCAGACTTGTCTGCCATTTCATTCATGATATGTATGTGACATCAAACATTATGATGTTGTCCTGTGTGGCCATATGTCCTCACAGTTTCCATAGTAAATGTTGTGTTTTCACCTCAAACATGAAAAAAAACCTGCAGATCTTTTCCTTAAAATACTAAATACAGTCGTTAGTCATGAGTGGGTTAATGTTAACAACCTGTAGCTTCAATCTGAAAAAGAGCTGAGCAGCTGAAGACACTAAATGTTGATTAAATGTGTTTTCAAAACAACAGCTGGAGCCTGTTGACTTTACACACTGACCTGATTCACAGCTGTGTAACTGATCAGATTAAAACCTGATGTGACGTTGACTCGATACATTCAGTGGAGAAGACTCACTGCTGCAGAAACACTCAGTCTGCAGAGCAGTGTTTCTTCCTCTAACAGTCATTATAGAGCAGCTTACATTCAACATAATCAGCATGAACACTAAGTGACCTCCTGTGTGTTGTTGTTGTGTGTTTCAGAGAAGCTGTATAACTCTCATGGTCCGGAGCTCAGACGGTCTCTCTTCTCTCTCAAACAGCTCTTTCAGGTAACACACACACTTCTCCCATAAACACTGTTTTTATTTCTAATTCAGATACTTGCTCAAACACAGTAAAACTCCTGCAGGTATATTTCCTTGGAAACAGGAGCAGGTTTTGGATGAATTCTTCAGAAACAAATTGTCTGTTTAACCCAGTTCAGAAATGACTCATCTGTTCACTCGCTGCAGCTGGGAATCAGCTGAAGTCATGATCAGATACTGTCACAATAACCTTCCTACAGTAACAACAGTATCCTCATGCACACACACATCTGTGACACGCAATGAATAACACACCAGTCATCTGTCATTCGTCATATTTACGTCTGTAACTGAAGACGGAAAAAAATTGCAAGGCAAAATATTCTCGATAGAAAACTAAATGATGACCTGATGTGTTGTGTGTTTCTCTCCTCTGGCTTCAGGATGATAAAGACCTGGTTCCAGAGTTCGTGGCATCTGAAGGTTTGACATGTTTCATTAAAGTTGGAGCGGAGGCCGACCATAACTACCAGAACTACATCCTGAGAGGTGAGACTGATGGTTCAGGACACACAGTGAGGATTAAAGGGATACTACGCCCAAAATCTTTTCATATCAACACACTGACCTCCCACAGGTTTGATGAGTTACTTCCTGACAGAATCTGTGGCCACAGAAACGTGGATCTCCTACAACCTAATCCACTTCTCCTCCACTAGTTTCAGAGCATATTATCAGTGAAATATGGCTTCTCTCTCTATCCCCACACAGGGCGTTCAACAGGATGATGTGTGAGGTGTGTGTCTGTGCGTGCGAGAGCGCCACCTCCTGCTCATTAGTCAGAACTGATCTCTCTCAGAACAAACCCAGTGTCACAGTGACACTAGAGCTGTGGCCCTCAAACGTTTTGACTTGTGACGCCTTAAAGCAAAGAAATATCTGTGTGATTTCACTTGTCTGATGGTTTTAGTGTGATTCATTTTTAGAAACCTAAAGGGATAAAACCATGTAGTATTTTACAAGACAGTGGTGATTAAAGACAGTCTGAGAAATATAGTAAAATATGTTCTTGATTAGTTGCATCTCAGGACCCTATACATTTATTTTGTATCCACAACCTGAAACGCACAGTCTCCTTTGGTCCTTAATCCTGGACAGAGGTACCGCCAGCAGGCCTTAGTCAGAAGACCTCAGAGACCTGGAAGTAAAAGTTTACTGACATGTGGAGGTATCAGACCATGCAAAGTTCTGAAAGAGATCACGAAAATCTCAGAATGAACCCTAGACTTTATGGGGAGTCGTGTAAAGACGATAGAGAACCTGGTGAGAAGCCTCGACCATTTGTAGGCGATCTGGGGATGTTTTTGTTCAGGCAGAAGAATAATGAGTTGCAATAATCGAGCCGCGACGATCAAATATAACACCCAGATTTCTGACTGTTGGGTCACCAGTACCCACCTGCTTCATTTAAAGGATCACAAGCCAGAGGTTTTATTTCAGGAGTCACTGTTTGAAGGGGCCATCAGATCAGCTGCAGCTCAGACAAGTCTGGGCTCCAGCTCCAGCAGTCAGTAATGTGTCCTCTGATGCAGCAGCAGCTCAGTCTGAAGCCACAGAGGATGGAAACACAACAAACCCACAGAGCGCTGAGTCAGCTCTGCAGATTATAGACCACTCCGGAGCTGCTGGAAACTGACTGTGGAAACCTTAAAGCTCACACTGATCTGTAACTGTAACCGTCTGTAACCGTGTGTCTGTCCTCAGCTGTCAGTCAGATCATGCTGTTTGTGGACGGGATGAACGGAGTGATAAACCACAGCGAGACGGTGCAGTGGCTCTACACACTGACAGGAAGTCTGGTGAGTCCTGAACCACACAACTCTGCATCTTGTTACACATGCTGTGTATGTACTGATAGATCAGACTCATGTGTTTTCATAAAGAACAGCCTGCCATTAAAATAATTCAGGCGCAATAAACACCTGAATGCATCACAAAAGGCAGGTGTAATGGAGTAATAGTTACTTTGGCAGCTTATTCCAAACCTGAGAGGTTTCCTCTGTGGATGAGTTAGTGAGTGGAGCTGTGACGCCACCTGCTGGACGCTCACTGAACATGTATGTCTCCTCAGTCCCGTCTGGTGGTGAAAACAGCTCTGAAGCTGCTCATCGTGTTTGTTGAGTATTCAGAGTCCAACAGTCCTCTGCTCATCAATGCTGTAAACACGGTGGACGGACAGAGAGGTACACACACAGCAACACACACACACACAGTCTGTTGTTTCTAGATTATGTTTACCTGTAGTTTAATGTGTTATCAATTGACATCAGGAGATACAGGAAATGTGAACTTATACTTTGTTTGTGTGTGTGTGTGTGTGTGTGTGTGTGTGTGTGTGTGTGTGTGTTGCAGGTATGAAGCCGTGGAGTTACGTGATGGACATCCTGGAGGAGAAAAATGGCTCCGACACAGAACTGCTCATGTTCGCCATGACGCTCATCAACAAGGTAAACAATCACAGCAAGGTGAACAGTGACAAAGTACAGTTAGACGACAAAGTAAACAGTCAGTCAACTGGGTAAAAATTAGTGGACAAGGTAAATAATTAATTACAAGGTAAACAGTGAGTTGATGAGGTAAACAATCAGTTGACAAGGTAAACAATTAGTCAGCAAGGTAAACAAACACACTTAATAGAGTGAGGATGAAAGACTTGAGGCAGGATCTGAGACCCGTACTATGAAGGGAGTTTAACCTACTCTGATTTAACTCTGGATTATCAAGGGAAGTTAGGGTTGACAAACCCTGACTGCCTCGATCTGTGTTAAATGTTACGACGGTGGTTAAGATGTCGGTAACTTGAGTCGGTGTTAACTTAATCGGAGTTCGTGTGTGTGCATAAAACAGGCGTGCACCGTATCTCTCAGATAAAGAGCGCACATTAATTTTGTCGGTTTACGAGGAACTCTTAACGACAAGCTGTAAAACCACGGCTGCCAACAAAGCCTGGGAGACTTGTCAAATGCTCTCTGGATTCCTAATCTGTAATATGAGATGTAAGGACATGTAAAATATGTATAATATTTTTCAGATACTTGGATTACAGTCAACACATGGGTCACATGTCTGAAAATGTTACCTGACTGTTACTCACTGTTAATGATGTTCTGCTTGGAACACTCAGGAATAATGAGATCTGGACGACACTGTCACTGAGTTATGAGCTGTAGTAATTTGTGTCTGTGTGTCTACCTGTGTGTATGCGTGTCTGTGTCTGTGTCTGTGTCTGTGTGTGTGTGTGTGCATGTGTGTGTGTGTGTCAGACTCTGGCAGTGCTCCCAGACCAGGACTCATTCTACGATGTGACAGACAGTCTGGAGCAGCTGGGGATGGAGACCATCATCCACAAACACATGAACAACAAGGGGACAGAGCCTGACCTCCGAACTCAGTTCACCATCTATGAGGTACCAACAAACAACGACGACAATAAACAAACACAACAACAGCCACAAGGTGTAACAGTAGATATGTTTGTGTGTGTGTGTGTTGCAGACAGCTCTGAGGTACGAGGATGGAGACGTGGACGACTCCTCCCCTCACCTCCGCAAAGAGAGAAGAAAGACGGCCGCCGGCGATCAGGAGGGACGGAAGAGCCGCCGCACATCCAGTCAAAACCTCCCCGACCTCCTGTCCTCCTCCACGGGCTCCTCCCCCTCCACCTCCCCCCTCCCTCCTGCCTTCCTCTCCCCCTCCACCACCGCCAACAACCCACTCTCCCCTGCCATCTCCTCCGCCTCCTCAACCAGCCCCACGGCAGGGCTCGGCAGCAGGGCCTCGTCCCCACTGACCTCTGACGCCGGCAGCCCCGCCTCCAGTCCGTCCGGATCCCAGAGAGGGTCTCCCGTGCCCCCCCACACCTCCCCCAACGGTACCATGACCACAGAGCAGGAGACGAAGACGCCGTCCAGCCCGTAAGTTCACTGTGATGATGAGGGTGATCAGGATTTATCAGATCTAATCAATAACTGATCCTGAATCAGCGCTGAAACATGACAGAACTCAACTCAACATTTTGTTTTGTTTCCACACAACTAAATGATTTTTTTTCTTCCTCAGAAACTTATAGGATTTTCTAATAACAAAAGAAAAGTGGTTCAAATGTTATCACACATTTAAAACACATTTAACAGATTTAATTGTGATGGGACGGACATGAAGCTGGTCTCTCCTGGTCTCTCCTGGTCTCTCCTTTCTCCTAGTCTCCCCTGTTTCTCCTGTGTTTCCTGGTCTCTCCTGGACTCCCTTGTCTATCCTGGTCCCCCTGCCTCTCCTGGACTCTCCTGTCTCTGTTGTCTTCCCTGTCCCCTGTTTCTCCCAGTTTCCCCTTTCTTTCCTGGACTCTCTTGGTCTCTCCTCGTCTCTCCTTCTGATCTCCTGTTTCCCCCTCTCTAAGTCTCTCTTGTCTCCCCTGGTCTCTCCTGGTCTCTTCTGTCTCTCCTCATCACTCCGGGTCCACAGTTCTGGTCTGACCCAGTCTCCCACTGATGTCTGAACTTTACCATGTTTAGACTCAGCTCCCTGAGGAGGGGGACTCGTGTTTTATTTGGAAACAGTTTTTCTGTGATTCAGTAAGCAGGAATGTTTCTCCTTAGCAGAAATATGAAGAACATTTCTGCTCATGTTTGGTCTCTGCAGAACCTGCACTGCTCCTCTACACCTCTACACAGGAACATATTTAAAGTTTTAATTCAACACTTTTGAAAAATGATACTGAAAATTTAATTTACCTAATAAAGACACTGCTGCAGCTTCACTGATACATTCCTTTACAACAGAGTCTTAATGCGTCTGATGCTTAATTAAGATTAACATATAATACCATTTTATGAAAACTGAGGTTTTTACTGGGAGCAGAATTATCCTAGTTATCCTCCTCCCCAAAACAAATAGACCTGATAATTAAAACTGTAAAAAAACAACAAAAAAAAACACCAAATAAAGTAGTTTCACATTAAAAATCAGTGTTTTTCTGGGGCTCTTCTGTGGTCACAGGATGTCAGTTAGGGGCTGTTAGCTGGGCTGTTACTAATGTTAGCTTAGCTTGTTTTTACTCTGAGTCTCTCACACCTGTTATATTTTTTATTTTTTCACATTTTCATTCTTTCACACATGAAAACAGCATCTTAACTCTGAGACTGGAATGTCCTCATGAATCAATAAGTTAATTTTCTCCAGTGTGAGGGTTTGCTGCTGTTCTCTGTCTCAAACATTAGAGTCAATCGATTAGTTTCATTTTCTGAACAACTAATTGATTAATAAAGAAAATAGCTCTAATGTGATCTTATCTGGGATCTGGTGCTGATTCTGGTTCTTCTTATTCTGGGTGACTTGGTGTGGGTTCACTGTCTGTTATAACCACTGCAGTTTCCATTCTCTCACCCCCCTCACCCCTCCTCACCCCCCCCCTCTCTCTCTGCTGTGGTGTTTCTGGACCACTAGGAGTCGCTCTTTCCTCAGCCACCACATGTCAGCTTTGGGTCTGAGCAGGAAGTCCAGGCTCTTCTCCAAAACCAGCTCCATCTCTGAGGAGCCTTCAGCCACCTGCAGGTCTGTAACACTGAGACTGACCTCAGACCTGCTAAGAGGACCCCACTCTGCTACAACACCACCGCACACTGTGAAGTCCTGTTAGTGTGATATTAAGTTTGACCTGAGGGTGGCGCTAGAGGGAATTTCACGGGGGACATTCAATCATAACAAGCAAAAACTGTACCTGATCTAAATTTGGCTGCTGTTCACTTCAAAGTAGCAGCAGTACAGAGGAACGCACTGACCATTCATCTGCTGAGGTGGTGACCTCTGACCTCTGACCTGGAGAACAGAGGATTTCCCCTCTGGCAGCCTCCAGAGAGTTGGATCTATATCTTTAAATCAGAAAGGGTTTTCAGGATGCAGCCAGGCTAACATCTGTTTACAAACACTCACACAGCAGCAGCAATGGGATGAATTGGCAGGAAACTGTGTTTGGAAACCAGAGGTCTTTACTCTCTCTCTCCATTCTTGGCTGGTCCCTCATTCTCTCCCTGTGTGTGTGTTTTTTGTGTGTCTGCGTGTGTCTACGTATGTGTGCTGCAGCTTGTCCTCCTCCCCCTCCGACGCCTCTCTCCAGGAGAAGTCGTCCCAGTTGAACCCAGAGCAGTCAGGAACCAAGACGGAGACTAAAACCGGTTTCAAGTAAGTGAAGCAGAGGAACTGGACTGTACTGGGATGTGCGGTAACCATGGTGACATAGCTACGGTAACCACAATGCTGCAGATTGCAGTTTTTTAAAATTTTTAAAAAATCTTTTCTTATTATCTCTGGATTATTTTGTGTTTTTATGATCATTTCTGGATAATTTCTTTATAATTTCCTGATCTTTCCTGGATCCTATTATTATTATAGTTATCATTTCTTTACCGTCTCTGAGTTCTGCTGTTCTGGATCTGGTTCTGGATTCTGTATCAGGTCTGGATCATCTCTCAGATGTTCTTCAGGCCTTAGGTGTGATTTGTAAAATCATTGTTGTGTGTTAGATTTTAAGTTTGATAAACAGCAGGAAGAAGCGCTGCAGCTTCAGTCTGTCAGATCAATCACTCTCTCTCTCTCTCTCCATTATAATGTCACAACCCTCGCCCCACTCTCCCTTTCTCTCTCCCCCCTTCTCTCTCTCCTTCTCTCTCTCCCTCTCCCTCTCTTTCTCTCCCTCCCTCTCTCTCTTTCTCTCCTCTTCTCCCTCCCTCTCTCTCCTTTATAACATTACAATATTTTGTCTGTTGCTATAATCTCTCTTTCTCTTCTCTCTTCCTCCAAAATGTGTCTTTTCTCTTCCTCCTCTTCCTCGTTCCTCCCCAAGCTCTGGGGAGGCCGACTGGCCCTTCTGGTGAGTACACGTGTCTCCCCCATCTTCCCTCTCCTCCTCCCCATTCCCCCTCCTGTGTGTCTGTAGTTGTCAGTCTGGGGTTCGGCTGCATTAAATGAATGTTTTTGGCTTTTTTCACTCCGACCTGATTTCTTCAGTTTTGTGTGAGAAAATAAAGTAAAAAATAAAAAAAAAGAGAGGGAGATTTCTCACTCTACTTCTCCTCAGGAAAAGACTCTCTGTCGTTTATTTCCTGAGGAGTTTTATGCAGCTGTGTACCTGTCGGTGTGTGTCTGTGTGGGAGATATTCCAGGTTAAACTGTGTGCGATGATGATGTCCAGTTTAGTGTGTGTGTTGCTGCCGTGGTGACTGTGGTTTGGGAAGGATTTTACTCATAAACCTACGTTCACCTGAGAGGAGAGGAGGCCGTCAGAGTCTCACCTCAGGTGTTCGGGTGCAGGTAGGACGATGACAGTGATGGTGAGGGTTTGTGCTGGTTGATGTGTTTCCTTCCAGCTCTGATCTGTCTGCTGTCTGCAGACACTAAATTTTCCTTTAACTTTCAAAACATTTGTGTTTTTCTGTGGCGGCCTCTTGCCCAAAATGTCGCTCCACCCTTTGTATAATTTGAAAACAATGTGGCCGACAGCAACCAAACTGTGACCCTGAGAACTGGACCAGATCAGGTCCTTGGTTTTTTTCTGTTTGTGTCTGTGTGTCTGTGTGTCAGTGTGTGTGCTGTGCTCAGCTCTGTGTTGTGTCTCTGCAGCCCAGATGACTGTAATGTAAATCAGGACAAGCCGGTTCTGAAGAGGTTTGAGTAAGTACTGCTGCCGCCCCCACTGCATGCTGGGAGCTGGAGGGAGGACAGCCGGGCTCTGCTGCTTCTGATGGTGGCTCGGTGTGTGTATGTGTGTGTGTGTATGTGTGTGTGTGTGTGTGTGTGTGTGTTGATGCAGCATGGGTTGTGGTGATGCTTGTGTGTTAATCTCATTGAAATTAGATGTAATAAGATGTTGCAGGTTCACACACTGATGCATCGATTCTGTGGATTTGCATCAGAGTAAAGAAGCAACAGGCTCTAAACCTGATGCTGTGTTTAATATTTTCAAAATAAAAGCCTCTCCTTCTTCCTGTGCCCAGCTCTCAGACCCATCCAGGTTGGGGTCTGTCTCTGTGCTCTTTGTGGATTTTTTTGGATATTTCCCTGCGCAGTCCTGTTGTTGTCTCCTCTCTGTCTCCTGGACCAGGACCTGATTTGGGTCTATTGTCCTCATGTGGTTCAGATCAGAACAATAGAAAGTGAGAGGCTGGAGCAGAGTTTTAACTGTGTTATTGTTGGGAAACTAAAAACACACAGACATGAAGCCCAGACAGATCATTACAGCAGCTCTGTGGTCCCTCAGAGCTGGACCAGGTCCACCTTCAAAACTATCACTCAGGACTGTAGGGAACTGTACTGTGGCTGTGGGTGGACTGCAGTGGTGGACTGCACTGCATCCATTTAACAGGTTTAGTTACTAGTTACTGAGCAGATTACACGTTAAATATGTAATTTGTTTATAAAGTATGATGTATAGTTATTGATTCAGACCATCCACAGTTTATTATGTTCATTGTTTGCTCACAGTCTGTAACAACAACTGAACAATAACAAAAAACAACAGAGGTATTTGTGTGTGTGTCTGTGTGTGTGTTGGATCTTTGACTGAATCACTCCGTCCAGAACTTTACATATTAAAGTCATAAATCTGAGGTTGTTTTTAAGGTGTGTGTGTGTTTCTGTTTGTGTGTGTGTGTGTTGCTGGTGGTGGGGCTGACAGGATCCTCCAGTCCTGACCTGTGGTTTTAATGGCTGGTGTTTAATCTGCCTGCGGCTGGTTTGTTTTTTGTTTTTTTTTGCAGTGAAGAATCGAAGTGAATCTGAAACCTGGCTGTTGATTTGTTCTGCTGATGGAGATGATTTGAATGTTTGGGTTTTTGCTCTGCTGTCGACAGTATTCAAATATCTTCTAGTGTTCTAGTGTATTTTTCTTCTTGTCTACAAATTTCATGCTCAGACTCAAACCAACAGTGTGTTACTCCGTCTCTCAATACCTTCCCTCCTCTGTCTGTGTCTCCAAGCCCACTGGTTCCTACTTAACGTAAATTTTTAAAAACACCTCGCAAACATATTGTTTTATTTTTTAAGTCTCAGTAATTTTCTAAGACAGCTGCTCACTGTAGAGGAAATAGTTCATGTGTTGGGGACTATTTTCAGCAGCGGATTAATCCACAGTTAGTGCTGTAGTAGAGAATTTGTGGCAGCAGGACGATGTGTTTGTGACTGAGTCAAAATGAACTACCATGTGTGATAATGGTGATAAAGGAAAATGTCACCCAGTGTAACCAAGAGGATCATTTATGTGTTTTAGTCATTTTAGAGTTGGTTTGAGTCTGAACATGGGATTTAATGTTAAAAAGAAAAATCTAAAACGTCACCAGACTGATACATTAAAAAACAGAACTGTTCAGGACGTCTCTTTCTATTATTTTATGAAAATTAAAAACTAAATGTCTGAATTTGTTTCTTTTACGTGAAAGAGAAGTGTGAACTTGTTCTGTGTGTCGGCCATGTTGGCTCTGTCTTACCTGTTCCCACTTCTTCACTCCTCTCCCACAGAGGTAATTTCCTTCGTAACTTGGCAGCCACACAGTGGGAGAAGAAGAGAAGGAGTAAACACCTCAGCCAGTCTAGGCTGTCCTCGTCTGATGACCTCATAACCCTGGGCCCACAGGTAACAGTGGAGGAGAGCAGGGGCGTCCCAGCTGCAGAGACGTCGCGTCACGGTAAATCTTCACCTTTCAGAATAAAAGCATGCTGGACACATGGTCTGTGCACAGTAATCTGTGAGGAAATGTCCAACACTGATCTGTTTCAGTTGTTCCAGCATCCAGCAGTTCAGACCCAAACGGACTCTCAGACTCCCAGAATGACCCAGGTAAGAGACTCATCGCCCACAATCCCCTTCTCTGAGTCAAACCTGCATCCACAGACCACAGACAAATGCATAGGTTTGGTGTCAGGGAGTGGGAGGGACACAGTGAAGTCATGAGCTCTGAGAATCTCTGAGAATATTAAATGTTAATTAAAAGATAGATCAAAACAGTTTTCAGGATACCAAGTAGTTTGTGTAATGTCTGCAGGTCTTCCTGTCTTCCTGCAGCCTGAGGGCAAAATATAAACTGTTTTTTTCCTGTACCTGAAGCCTCCTGTCAAATATAATTTGGATTGGAATGATAAATTATAAAAATGATCATTTCTCTAAGGATACAGTCACTGTTCATGAGAATAAACTCTGCTCAGCTCTGAGTCCTCCTGTGTTTCAGTTGTAGACTTGTTGTGTTAACATGTGTCTGTGTGCAACAGCAGCATCGTCTGTGCAGCGTCAGTGCAGCACGCTTTCTAACGACAAGAAGTTCCTGCTGGACATGCTCTACTCCAAGACGGCTGCCGCAGCGCCTCTGAGCCCGACGGCTGCTGCTCCCGACACCACCGAGGAAGAAGGGAACTTCCAGTCTGGTGAGAGAAAGACCACGCTCCTGCATTGCAGCATGAAGTGTGAACATTTACAGACCATGTAGTCACATTTAAGATCAGCGTTTTCTTTTATATGTTTTATTTTAATTCTTCTCTCATTTATTGTCTCTTCCCCGTCTTCCTGGCGGAGGTGGTGGAGATCTGGGTGGACGGGGTCGTGTGTTGGAGCGTCTGTCCAGCTTCAAAGCACGCTCAGCAGAGTCCTCCGGCTCCAGTGAGAGCAGCGCCTCTCGCAGGGCGGAGCTGGAGGGGCTGGAAGGCTCCGCCCAGGCAGCACTGGCCAGACTGGCTGAAGAACGGCAGGTCAGAGCACAGATCATTTAGTCTCTGCATTCACAGCTGGGTGTTATTTACAGTGGGTCATTACAACTGATCGTTACTACAGTAAATCAGTTCATGCAGGTGACGGTTGACTTAGTGACTTAGTGTAAGTCAGTCACTTAGTCTAATGTTGTGGAAGGATGTGGCTGATGAGTCATTCATTCATATAAAATGTCTTGACTTGCACCAGCAGAACCGTCACCTCCGGCAGCAGAGCAGCATCGATGTGGAGAGCCACGCCCGCCGCCTGGAGACGACCCAGATGACCCCGCTGGGCCCCGGGGGCCCCGCTGACGCCTGGGACCAGCTGCAGCCAAGCGCCGCCGCACTGCGCATCAAAGACCTGGACTTCTCCGACCTGTTGGACGAGGAGGACATCGACGTCTTGGACATGGACACCTTTGACTCCTCTTCCTCCTCCTCCTGCTTCTCTGGCGTCCCTCCCCCTCCTCCTCCTCCCCCAGGCCTGGCTGGTGGTCCTCCTCCTCCTCCTCCTCCCCCACCTCCTCCACCTGGCGGTCTGGCTCCTCCACCACCTCCTCCTCCTCCTCCACCAGGCGCTCCTCCTCCTCCCCTCTTCTCGTCCTCGGCAGCGGCGGCATTCGCTCAGAAGAAGAAGAAGACGGTGAAGCTGTTCTGGAAGGAGCTGAAGCAGGCGGACAGACCTCAGAAGTGTCGCTTCGGTCGGGGGACGGTGTGGGCGTCTCTGGACAAGGTGGCTGTGGACACTGCCCGACTCGAACACCTGTTTGAGTCTAAAGCCAAGGAGCTCCCCGTTGCCAAGGTAACAGGACTGTTTTTCATATGATATATGGAGCTAAACATGTGAGAAAACATGCAGGAAAGATCATACGGTCAGTCTGACCAGATATCGATGGAATGACTGACACTGCAGAGAATCTTCTTTTCTATTGCTTCTGTTTATTTTGTTGAAGTATTTTAACACGACTCAGTGTCACTGTCAGACCCAGATTAGAGAGAATCAAGGAGCTGATGTTTATTCTGCTTTCTGCAGGAAGAAAAGTCTTAACCTCCTGAGACCAGAACAGTGATTTTGTCTGCATTTTTAATTTCTCCTGCTGTTTGCGATCAGTAGGACCTGATAAGTGAAAAATTACTGAAAAATCAAATCTGTCTTCACATGAGCAAATCTGGTGATGTCCTGATGTCATATCAAGCCACAAATGTTACTGAGCATAAAAAATAAGTTTGAACTTTGAACTTGAAACGCTGATCAGGTTTATATTCATCTCGGCTGTAGAATGTGTTGACAGAGATTGTCGCCATCTTGCTTTTACACTGTTGAGTGCAATTATGATTTTGTTAACACTAGATTGTGCAGAAAAGTGTTGGCTAACAAGGACAATGGGTCTAAGTTTAGCAAAATGAGGTATAAGGTGCAGCAAACCCAAAATGTAACATCCATGTATGAGGATGCAGAGTCTCAGGAGGTTAGAATATAGACATATATACATAATATATCATAATAACAAAATAAACAAATGAGTATTCATTGAGTATCCATTTGAAAAGGAAATAATGTAACACACTGCCACCTGGTGTACAAAGTGAAAAGGTGCAGTGAAATCTCCATCCAAACCACTGAACATGGGTTTTCAGTTTCCACAGAGCAGGGAGACGATCGACGATGTAAGGGCAGAAAAATATTTTTTGCAATTAGTAAACATGCAAATAAACTAATCAAGGACAAAGCAGGTTTTTGTTTATTCTAATTAAATGCTTCTTTGTGTGATAAACAGTCACGTCGCTCGCTCAGGACTAAGATTCTAATGTACGTTCATTCAAGTGGACATCCTGCAAAATTTTAAAAAGTACACAAAATGGCCTCAGATATCCTCACACCTGAGTATGTGATCAAGCTAAAGGGAAACCATCATAATATCAACACTGAGGAACATTTATACAGAGGTTAGACTCATTTAAAGTTACACTGTGAGCTACAGGAGCCTGACATTAATATGATGTTTCTGTGGCTGAATGTGCAGAAAGGGCCTGAGATGAAAAAGTCAGAGATTCTGGTTCTGGACCCAAAGAGGAGCAACGCCATCAACATCGGTATGACTGTGCTGCCAGCCGTCCACGTCATCAAGACTGCCATCCTCAACTTTGACGAGTTCGCCATCAGCAAGGAAGGGATAGAGGTAAAGACCATTTCCTGTCTGTTTTATAAAAGAAATATAGCAGCTGTGTATCAGGAAACCTTTTTGTGTTTTTCTTACTTAAGCTGCATTAAGATAAAACCACCATTAAGTGTGTTTTTAACTGGACCACATGTAGTCAGACTAAGCTCTGAACCAGACCAGGCTGACCCCCCTTCTGTCCTGAGCAGAAGATCCTGACCATGACCCCCACAGAGGAGGAGAAGCAGAAGATCCAGGAGGCTCAGCTGGCCAATCCTGACGTCCCTCTGGGCACGGCGGAGCAGTTCCTGTTCAGCCTGGCCTCCATCAGCGCCCTGACCCCCCGCCTCCAGCTCTGGGCCTTTAAACTCAACTACGAGGCTCTGGAGAAGGTAAGACTGATTCCGACAGAGCGTCTGGTTCTTATGCACAAACAGAACATTGAGACTGTGTCGCCCCCTGCAGGAGATCGCAGAGCCGCTGTTTGACCTGAAGCTGGGTATGGAGCAGCTGGCCTCCAATCAGACCTTCAGGAGAATCCTGGCGACGCTGCTCGCCATCGGAAACTTCCTCAACAGCTCCAACGTGAGGACACAAATGCTCACCACACGTCTGATTCACATGTTTTTCATGGTGACACAGTGTGAAAGTGGAGTCTGGACCAGCTGAACTGGTTCAGTGGGTGAAGTTCAGATCTCTAATCTGCAATCTGTGTTTGAAAAGACAACAGCAGCTTTAATCAGATACTCTGTGTGTGTGTGTGTGTGTGTGTGTGTGTGTGTGTGTGTGTGTGTGCGCGCGTGCGCAGGCTAAAGGCTTTGAGCTGGGTTACCTGGAGAAGGTGGTGGAGGTGAAGGATACAGTTCACCGTCAGTCTCTGCTGCATCACACCTGCAACCTGGTGGTGGAAAATTACCCAGAATCCTCTGACGTCTACTCTGAAATTCCCGCCATCACCCGCTCCGCCAAAGTACAACTCTACTGTTTTCTACTCTGTTCTACTCTGAAGTCGTGTTCAGGTGGCAGAAGCAGGAGGTGACGAAGGGGGGTTGTTTTCTTTTTTTCCTCCAGGTGGACTTTGAGCTGCTCTCAGAGAACCTGGTCCAGCTGGAAAGACGCTGCAAAGCATCATGGGACAACCTAAAGGTGGTGGCCAAGCATGAAACCAAAGCTGTGCTGAAGAACAAGATGACGGACTTCCTGAAGGACTGCACACAGAGGATCATCATCCTGAAGGTCGTCCACAGGAGGGTCATCAACAGGTCAGACACACAAAGAGAATATGGTTAAAACTGCAGGGTGGAAACTCAGCCCAGTATTTATTTATCTCTCCTCCTTCTCCTCCAGGTTCCACTCCTTCCTGCTGTTCCTGGGTCAGCCATCCTCCTCGGTCAGAGACATTAAAGTCACCAGTTTCTGTCGGATCATCAGTGAGTTCGCGCTCGAGTATCGCACCACCAGAGAGCGAGTCCTCACCCTCAAACGAAAACGAGCCGCTCACCGAGAGAGAACCAAGACCAGGGGCAAGATGATTACCGAGGTAAACCTCCTCGCTGACTCTGACCTTATATATAGTATAGGTTTATCTTATTTTTCTGCCGCAGTATTGACTGAATTCCCGTTCATGTTCTTTTTTAAACCCAGTCGCAAAAAAATAGCAACACCACTTTAATACTGTATTTATTCATAAATACTCCAATAGGGCTGTCAATCAATTTGAATATTTAATCACATATTTATCTGCTCTAAATGTACCTTAAAGGGATATTTTTCAAGTTTTTAATTCTCTTATCATCATAGAAGTGGACAGATATGCTTTTTTATGCAAATGTGTGTTTCTTATTATTGTAACAAACAAATACTGTCCAGAATATTCTCTCGAATTACCTCAAAAATACTACATGCTCAAAAAATATGGTGAAAGCTTCAACATGGCAAACTGATTCCCTGGATCCTGCACATTTAAAGCAAATATTCTCACACAGTGTAACTGTGACTAATCTCACATGGGGGACAATAAAGGCTCCCAAAAACATCCTTCAAAACAGGTGATAGAAAAAAGAAAACAAAAACAAACAATAAATAAAGTGGGGGAGTGTAAAAAAAAAAAAAAAACATCTTACAGGGCTCTGAAGCTGAACTCACTGTTCAAAAAACCCTTTTCTTTATTTCTGCTCAAGGAGGTTTGTTTCTTACCATCCACAACATTACTACGGCGAAACAAATATTAAAGTGTTGATAAGGACCTGTTGTGTCAGCAGCAACATTCATGGAAAAGCTTCATATTACATATACATCCTGACATTCAGTTGACTGAAACCTGCTGAATCCTACACTTCACTGTCACGTCACTTGTTGATGATGCTGTGGAAAGTTTTTGACCAGAAGCAAATAAATTACGGAACTGGATATGGATCGGACCGATGTCAGATCCATTAAAAATGTCTGGATCGGCTCTGATCCCGATCCTACGACTGGGCTCATACTTTACATTATTTACTATATCTGTACCACACATTTTATTTTTCATACATTTAGTTTTCTGAGCTTTTGGCTCATTTTAATTTTTAGTAAGGATAAATTCAAGAAAGGCATTGTCATTGCCTTTAACACACTTGTTATAATATTTTGATAATATTTAGATAATAGTCCTCTAAAGATTTGTTTGACTGACCTCTGCAAGTTAACTTTTCTTTCTCCTCTTCCTCTCAGACAGAGAAGTTTTCGGGAGCGGTGCCTCGTCCAGACAGTCCCTCCCCGGTCTCCCAGGCAGCGGAGGCGGATGCGGGTCAGGAGGAGGAACACGAGAACATGAAGAACCTGCTGATCAGCAACAACAACAGTCTGAGTGCCGACCATAGAGGCCTGAGACGCTCCAGAGCCGTCCGCAGTAAGACTCCAAACCCGTTTTATGCCTTTACCAGACTCCATTGACAAAAACAGGAATTTTATTGAGCAGAACACAGGAGCTGCTGGAATACCACTGTTTGTTTGTTTGTGTTACTTTCAGTGGTGGAAGAAGTATTCAGATATTTTACATAAGTAAAAGTACCACACAATAACACAAACAAACTAACAGATGGAGGCAGTGGTGTTCCAGCAGCTCCTGTGTTTTGCTCGGTAAAATTCTCTTTTTTGTCAATAGAGTCTGGTAGTGATGTTTCCGGTTAAACCAAGAGGATCTTAGTCTTTAATAATAGGCTTTATGCTGGTGCTGATGGGGATCTTAAGAAAGAAAGAAAGAAAGAAAGAAAGATAGAAAGACAGAAAGAAAAAGGTCTCTATAGGAATCCTATCCAATCACTTACACCCATCGTGTTTCCTGTTGAGTTTCAGGTTCACATCAGTCACTCGTGGTGACTTAAAGAAAACAAAGGTTTTCCTCTGACTTTATTAAGCCTGGATCTGATTGATCTTCTAGTTCTGGTTCTGGTTAATATTCTGGTTTTGGTCTCCAGGTATGGGCAGGGTGAGTCCGTCTCAGATGACTGTAGCCAAAGAGGACGGGACCAGCTCCCAGGACGACGCCACAGATGAGATCATGGACCGACTGGTTCAATCCGTTACCCAGAATCCGTCAGACAGAGCATCCAGTCCCAAGACCCGAAAGCGGTCCAGACTCAACAGGAAGTCATGTGAGTACATGGCCTGACTCCTGCTGCTGATTAATAACAGGTCAGATCTGACCAGACCAGGTCCTCTTGAACTTTTGAAAGTTTCTGGTTTTGTTCATCACAAGGTCGAGACCTCGCAGCCTCAGTCAGTTCAGTCCAGTTCAGACTGTTAGTGTGTTGAAACACAACAGCAGCTCTGTGTCCAAAACAGGCCATTATCTCTGCAGCTTCATATCACTGTTTTCACTTCCTCAGTCAATCTGTTCAAAGCAGATAATCCTCACCCCCGACCACAGAGTCCTGCTGCTGTTTGGAGGACACTCTGATCCACAGGACACAGAATCGGACCCAAAACACAGAGGCTACAACTATTAATATACAAGGACATGTGACAGTGTTTACAGTACCTGTGCAGAAAAGAGGGTTTTCAGTAGGAATCAAACAGTTCAGACTGATGTTTTATCTCCAGTCTCTTCCTGTTTTTCTCTGTACATTAACGAAGCAGAAAACACAAGTATGTTGTTAAAGGTCAAACAACCTCAGTGGATGTGTCTTTACCTTCATATGCTCCTCTCAGAGCAGTGACTGCCACACTGATGACATGCTACTTATTTATTAGCACACAAGTGATAAAACAAAGAGTATAAAAATAAACAAGCATAACAAACAGATTGTGCAGGAGAGGTAAGAAACCCAAAACCTCTATGGCACAGATGTTTCTTTATATGAGACTTAAATAGTGGTAATGATGGATAGATTTTGATGAAGTAAGGACTGGTATTCCAAAGTAATGGACCCCTGTAAACCTCAATCTGTAAAAATAATTAAATCTGTGGATGACAGGGAGCGGGTGGCCATCCTGCAACACCAACAGCACACCTACGCCTGCACATGACTGATCGGGACCAGGTCCAGTCATTAAAATATTATTATTATTATTATAAAATGTTATTAATTTAAGTGTCTCTGCATCAGCAACAGTCAAGGCCATGTTATGTTTTCTTGTTGTCCGTCCATTTCGCAAGTCAAGTCAGTTTTTATTTATATTGTGCAAAATCACAACAGAAGTTATCTCAGGACACTTTTCATATAAAGCAGGTCTAGACCGTACTCTTTAGAATATTATATTTACAGAGAGAGACCCAACAGTTCCCACCATGAGCAACACTAGGCAACAGTGGCAAGAAAAAAACACCTTTAAAAGGCAGAAACCTCAAGCAGAACCAGACTCAGGCTGGGCAGCCATCTGCCTCGACTGGTTGGGTTGAGAAAAAGAGGGAGAGGGGAATAGGGGAAGGAGAACATAACATAATACTTAGACTTAGACAGACTTTATTGGACTCCATAAAATACTCCGTACGGATTCCATATAGATGTAAGTAATATTAATAATAGTAATTATAGCTATAAAAATAATAACAATTATAACAGTAACAACAGTTATGGCAATAAGACTAATACATTTTAGCTATAACAGCAGGTGTTGAGCAGGATCGTAGGAGCAACAGGAGGCTTGTCATCACAGATCAGACTATACAGTGTCACTTTGAGGAAATTTCTTCACATTTGGTGCAAATGTTCACTTGGATTCAAGGATGAAGTGATTAAAGCTCAAAGGTCACAGTGACTGCATAAAACATGTTTGTGGCCATACCTTGAATTCACACACTAATTAAACTAGAGCTGGACTGGTAGGTGGGGCATACAACCGAAAGGTGGTAATTCAATTTATTTATTTGATTGATTGATTACGTCACAGGATGGTTGGTGCTTTGTTATTGAGTTTATCCTCAACCATCTAACGTGTTATAGGGTTAGAGGTGTAGCTGTGAAAATATGTTCCTGTATTTGTGAAATTTTGGACTATGAACACATCAGGTGTCATGGTGTGTTCAGGGAGGGTGGGTGAGGGGAGTTTTGTTTTGTTTTTTAAATTGGAGGCTTATGTTTTGCATTTCATAATTTGTATTATACCGATTCTTCAATTTAAAAAAAAGCCTGTTTACCTCCACTGCAGCTGACATATTACTGTTGATTTTATTCAGCCTTTATTTTGAGTGAAGAACAACTTCCTGTCTTGTCTGCTAACAGATGTGTTTCTGTGTGTTTCAGTGAGGAGGACTCTGAAGAGCGGTCTCAGTCTGGACGTGGTTCAGGCTCTAGGACTCAATAACAAGACCGGAGACAAAGTCTGAGCAGAGACTCAAACCGATCGATTGATTGATCGATCAGCGAACACTATCAATTAGAAGAGACTGAACTCAGACCAGCTGAGAGATTCTCTGAATCTTCCTGTGTTTGGTTTCCTGCGGGAGGAGGGTCGTCGACCTGCTCTCTGATTCAAACTGAACAAACTTTATTCTCTGAACTATTTGGACAGAAATGTTTGACAGTTTCCTCACAACTGTGTCTGAATGTGACACAAAGGAAAACAAATTGATGCAGAGCTGAGCGATAAAAAGGAAAATCAGGACAGTTAAAAACTTTTCTCCTCTTAAAACAAAGACTCCCTGTTTGACTGAAAGTGTATTTATTAATATTAACATGTAGAAACATCAGCAGGAGTTTCAGTCTGTATTTACTGCAGCTTCAGAGAACACAAAAAAATAAAGAAAAAATCTTCACCACTGGGACAATAGAAGTGCGCACACATGTACTACACACATATAACTAATCTGTTATCAATTTATCTGCAGTGTTTTTTCTAAACGTGACAAACTGAAGATATTTTCTCCACGTTTGTCTTTTTACTTGTGTTTTCTGAAGTTGCAGACATTTTCCACACATTCACAACATGCAACAAGATCAGTAAAGTTAAATTAATATTGGAAATATTTGAAACACAAACCTCACTTTGAGCCTCAAAAGTTCTCGTCCTGGAAAATAAAGTCCTCATAGTTTTTGAAAATGCTTGATATTTAAACCAAATACAGATCCTCTAGACTGAAAAACCAAAACCTGGAAGCTGCACATTTTCTGAATGAAAACTCCTTTTATGTGTTAAATCACTTCCAGGCTGTTATTCAAAAAAAAAATCAAAAAAAAAATCAGAGTGTAAATAATTTAAGTAATGCAATAAGAACTGTGGGTAAAATAGTTAAAATTGTTAAATGTCTCAAAGAGAATTTCTAGGAGATTTAACTGATGGATAAAAACCAAAGATCTTTACATTTTGTCACAAGAGTCACATTTTAGAATTAAAGCAGGAGACTTTTGAAGAATCTTTACCAAAAGATTTATAAGAGAAAAACCTTTTGAAAAGTGTTTTGTGTGTTTGTTATGAACCAGTGTCAAACCTGCTCTGTTCCCTGCACAGAAAAGTCCTTGAAAGTAATTGAAGAGTTTGAGAAGTAAGTGTGAGTGTTTCATGTCACAGTGTCACAAAGTTCAACTACACAACACAATCACACGTAAATCACTAATGTGGTACAAAACTGTCAGACACAATGTCACCTGCCACTGCTTCACCTGTGTGTGTGTGCATGTATGTGAGTATGTGTGTGTGTGATAGATTATAGGAGTTTGTTAGTTTCTGTACAGTGGTGATATATTTTGCACTTTGAGGTGTTTGTGGTTTCAGTCCAGGTGCTGACCTCAGGTCAGGCAAAAAAGAAAAAAAAAAAACTGTTTGACGAGGACTCTGTTTTAACTTAAAGAGAGAGATGAACATTTTATAGAAATATTAAATAGAAGATTGAATGTGTTCCAGGTATAATTAATAAAGGTTTTTAATAAAGAACGAGAGGATTTTAGTTGATTTATGAAGTTGTTTTCTTCAGAGCAGCAGCAGGTGAGAGTCAGATCTGGACCGTGGAGCAGTGGAAGAAGGAATCAGGTTTTCTTTTACAACATGTGGATGGCCAGGTGTGTGTATTGTTTACCTGGAGAAGAGACGGAAGCAGGATGCATTATGGGAAGAGGGTGAGCCAGTGGAGGCAGAGTGATGCTCTGGGCAAAGATCTGCTGGGAAACCCTGGGTCCTGACATTGATGAGGATGTTTGTAAACCCTGTTACAAACCACGTACACCTCCTCATGGCAGCAGTGTTCCCTGATGGCTGCAGCCTCCCTCTGCAGGTGCTGTTCAGGAACAGTTTGAGGAACATGACAAAGAGTTGAAGGTGTTGCCTCCAGATCTCAGTCTGTTGGAGCATTTCTGTGATGTGCATGGAGGCTCCACCTCACAAGTTACAGGACTTAAAGGATCTGATGCTGATGTCTGACACCATAGGACATCTTCAGAGGTCTGTGGAGTCCAGGTCTCAACCAGTCAGAGCTGTTTTGGCAGCACGAGAGGGACACATGCAATATAGAGAGCTGCAGGAACGAGCCTAAAACCAGGACGTAAGTTGCCATGTTAGCACTTCCTGTTCCCTTGTCGCAAAGTCAGTGGGTTTTTGGTTAAATGTCTGGAATAAGGTCTGTGGTTTTAACACAAGCTCAAGACATTTTCATGTTTTATTCTGCAACATAAAATTAGTCAGTAAATCCCCCAGTATCCCACAAACTTCTGGGTAACAGGTGTTATAAAGAGCAATCAGATCCTCCTGACTTTGTTAGAGAAAGAAAAAACAAAGACAAAAAGAGAAAAAAATCTCAATAATCTGTTTAAATGTGTTTGACTGCTCAGATTGCTTAGTGACCCTTTGGAGGGGCCTGACCCCCAGGTTAGGAACCACTGGAATAAACTATCTGGATTAAACTAAACTATCTAACTGTAGTTAAAACCAGCTATAACAGTAAAATGCTGCTGTCATGTTGTAGATGAAGCACTCAGACCTTTTACCTCAGAAAAGTCCTGCATTCAGCTTTTTACTCAAGTGAGGTATCAAAAGTACAAATATTCATGCAGAATGGCCCTTTTCAGAATAATGTATATGATATTACTGGATTAGAATTATTGATGCATTCATGTGGTCATTACCGGTGGAGGTGACTTTAATGGCTTTATACAGGCTACAGGCGGAGAGATGTGAATCTCTCCACTATTTTACTGTTCTTAATTCAGGAGACACTGAGTCATATTTTATAAACTGTAAAATCGTGATTTGCTACAGAGTCACAGATGGATTGTGAAATGATTGAGAGGAGTCAGCTGACCACACTGAGCTGCAGCGTCAGTGTTAGTGATCAGATCAGCTGTCTCAGTCTGAGGAGGTTTTATGTCTCTGAGTTTCACCTGCAGTGTCTCCGTCTCTTTAAAGCGGGACTGGGCGGGTCACGTGTCCAGCTCAGGTGTCCCCTCCTCCGTGTCTTACCGGAGCCTGTGAATGAGTGTGAGTGTGTGTGTGTGTGTTGATGTTGTAAACCGGCCGCCGGCCTCCCTCCGCCGCTCAGTGTCCTCTCCGTGTCTCGGTGTATATAAAGGCCAGAGGAGGATGTCAGCCCGCTGAGCTCCGGGGGAGAAGATGCTGCCGCTCGGTCTGATGCTGCTGCTGCTGACGGCCGCCGCCGCCGCCGCCGCTGACCCGCCCGGGACGGTCGCTCCGCCGCTCCGGGGACCGGGGCTCGGCTTCTTTCCGCCGGTCTCTGCCCAGCCGCCCCCCCTCCTCCCCTCGCAGCCCGGAGCGGAGTACGGGGCGCCTGGTGTAGCCTTGGCCCGGTCCGCGGCTGAGGAGCCGGCCGGCCCCGGCGAGGAGGAAGAGGCGGGGGAGCATCATCATCACGGCGGCGGGTACCGGGTGGTCCAGTGGGAGTGGAGCTACGTCCAGACTCCGTACATCATCGCCATCTGGCTACTGGTGGGCAGCGTGGCCAAGATCTGTAAGTCTGCCTGTGTGTGTGTGTGTGTGTGTGTTGGTACTGGACCAGGACTCAAACTGGAACTTTACTGGTCTGATCATGAACCAGACTGGAAGTTTGATCTGATTTCACTGTGACTGTATCTGACTTATCAATTAGTTTAGTCTTTAAAAACTCTAATGAGCAGGAAGCCAAGAGGGAGAGAAGGAAAGGGGAGTGAACAGAGATAAACTGGGTCCTGGTGTCTGATACTGGTCAGACTAGAAACAGAACCAGAGCAGAACTTTAGTTCCATAACTACAGCTGCAAGGATTCATTTGATCCCTAATTAATGATGTTGATTATTCATCTGATATAAAGTCAGATGGTCGGAGTTTCAGATGTGAAACCAGGAAGCTTTATTTCTATCAACAGAGCTCTCAGACATCAGCCGTGCAGAGGGTGAGGATTTTCCAACCTGAATAAAATACTGTGGCAGGCAGTGAGATAAAAATATAATCTAAGCAAGTTTTGAAGGAAAAATGGATGAAGCTGCTGGGAGCTGGAATAAAAATAAGAGGTGAAACAGCAGAATAAGCATTTAGAAAAAGCTTTTATTTAGAAAAATGTTAAGTTTATTTTGCAATAGTTTGAAATAGTTTGATTTAAGTCTGATGAAACAAACGTTACATAATTTCCTGTCATGGCGTCAAATTGTGAATGAAACTTACAACATGGTCAGAGATACATCGTCTCTGCAGGAGGTTTCAGGTTAGATTTTCAGAGAGGAGTGACAACAACAGGAAATCATCTGAACATGAACTAAGATTTGGAAAATGATCAGCGCTGATGGAAAGTTTACAGGATGCTTAAATTAAACCTAAAACATAAAAAAAGCAGACTGGTCCTTTAAAGCTTCAGGATGTTTCAGAGCAGAACCAAGACCAGCAGGACTCCATCTCTCTGTCTCTGTCCCTCACCCTCCCTCCCTCTCCACCTCAACCTACCTCTCTCTTTTAAACATTTTGTTTCTCCGTCATAGCTCTGTGGAGACACACACACACACACACACACACAGAGCGACACAGAGTCAGTAATGTTTCCTGAGCTGCTGGTGACTCACTGCTGCAGGACAATAAACTGCTATACATGCTGCTTATTAATGTGGTAATGTTATTGACACACACACTCACACACACACACTGAGGCTCTGTTCATTCAGCTGAATCCAGTTCTCTATCATCACGACAACCCGACCTGCCATCGTGGAACAATCTGGATCAACACTGACGCTCACAGAAGAACTTTAATTGTATTTTCTTCTTAAAACAATAAAAATCATCAGTGATCTTGTAGCAAATATTCACTACAGCACCAAAGTGGATTAATCTGCCACTGAATATGGTCTCCAACACGTGAACTATTTCCTCTACAATGAACAGCTGTTTTAGGAAATTACTGAGCCCTTTTCTAGAATGATACTGTATATAGAGAGCTGCAGGAATGAGTCCTAAAACCAGGAAGTAAGTTAGCATGTTAGCACTTCCTGTTCCCTCACCCCAAAGTCAATGGGTTTTTGGGGTCAGAGCTAAATTAAATGACAAGTTGGAAGCTTAGTGGTGGAGACGTTGACGTCATGTGACCGTGGTGTAGTTGGTTTATAGTCTAACATTAGCTTTTTACTTCTGGAGATTGCATTTGGGCTTCAAACATCAGAACAGTGGTGTTCATCTGTGAAGATTATCTGATGAACTAAACCTGTGAGGATCAGAAACTTTAGTTGGTCACAGTTTATTTTCTGTAATAATAGATAAGATTTTTCCCTCAGGAGATGGTGGAGACCAAAAACAGAGCTAAAATAGAGGGAATACTGGACTTAGATTCATCAGGTGGACACAAACACCACTCCCTAATGAATCATCATGTATATAACTGCTGGACATGGAAATAATAATAATGATAAATGGTTTTTCTTCGGTGATGGGAATATGGAACATTTCTGCTTGATCATAAATCTCGTCCTGCAGCCTTAATTAGAAACTAAACAGACCTGTGTTCAGCTCAGCTCCCTCTCAAGAGGATAGCGTTTACTCTATTCAATGACTCTGCAGAGCTGATTTATGTTCAGCGTTCAGAGCCAATAAAGTGTGATACTTCTAGTGCAGAGAAGATTGAGGATGTACAGCACGTTTGTCTTTCACACTGGAGGAAGTGACTCTGTCTCATAACCAGTGGATTAGTTTGTGGCTTGAGCCACCTGTTTCATATCCCTCTTATTCTCTTGATGTGTATGTACTGAATATTAATATCTGCTGATTGTATTATGACTTGCATTTCTTTCAGTATGATGAAAGTCTGTCTTATTTATTGATATTTGAAGCCATGTGCAAAAAATAATTATGAAAAACCAATTTAAAGGGTTTGTCTGGTGCGTATTTTCCTCCTTCCTATTATTATGATTGGATCAGGATGGACGGATGATGATGGATGTATTCTCATAGTACATCCAAGATGTCAACAGTGTGTTCGTCTGTCTCTCAACACCTGCCCTCCTCAGTCTGTAGCTCTCCGCTCCAAGCCCATTAGTTCCTACAGACGACTTAAAAACACCTCACAAATATATAGTTTCAGTAATTTCTTAAAACAGATGCTCACTGTAGTTTTTGTCTATGACTGACTGAGTGATAGAGTTGCACCATTAGTCGGTCAGCTATCTGCTTGTTAAGTCATGACATCACAGCTGATGAAAATACTGTTTCCAGGTCCAACTTCTCTAAGTCTCTCCTGTTTTCAAAATGGTGCAGTGCTGTGTCCTGTGTTGTTCGAACAGAGGAAACGGCTGCAGTTGATAAGTTAGCCAGCTAACTCAGATCTCTTAAATCAATACGGGACACAGCACTGCGGCGTCTAGAAAACAGGAGGAACAGTATTTTCATCGGCCTTGACGTCAGACTTAACAAGTGGACTGGACATTTCGCATTGGCCGTTGCTCTGTTAAAAATTATTTTGCACAAACTGTTTCAATTATGTCCAGTGTTGGGTGTCTGCAGGAACATGCACAGCTCAAGAGGAAACTACAGGTGTTATGATGAGTTAAGGCAGGAGAGAGGCACTCTTCACGCCTATACACAGTCCAGGCATATACTAGGTTTTTACCTCGTCAAACAGGAGGAAATATATAAAGCATTTGTGGGGGACTGTTTCCAATGACAAATTAATCCACGTTTGGAGCTGTAGTGAGTATTTGATGTGATGCGTTTTTATAGTTTCTGGTGGTTTAAGTCCAAACATGAGGTTTAATGACAAGAGTAAAAATATTGAGTATCACCCCATTGACAGTTTAACTCTCAACACATTTCTCCTTCAGTCTCTGGTGTAAATGTTCATATTTAAGCTTCTTGTTGAGCTGCTGAATGTTCTCTGTGTTTTTGTCTTTGCTGTCCGTCTGGTGTGTGGGAGTTTCAGCTGTGTGTCTGTGTGTGTGCTTATATTTACTCCAACCTGAAAAAGACTTGAAATTTCTCTGGCAAATAACAGATGAAGCTTTAATAAAGGCATAGTTTAGCCCATGTCTGTGTATTATTATTGTGTGTGTGTGTGTGTGTCCGGCTTTATCAGTAGAAGCAGGAAGTCATCACCAGGGTTCACATCGAGGTCAAACAGACATTTTAATGCTGCATTCTAGTCTGAGTCAGAAAACAGGAATTCCCGGCTTGCAGGGTCGTAGTGAAAGAGTCAGACAGCAAACACAGAAGCTTCAGACTGACAGAGGGTTCACGATCACAGCATCACACAGCGTCTTTACATTTCAGATCCAGATGTTTGACTTCAAGATTTAACAACTGCTGTCATCTAGATTTACGAGCTGTTTACATCTGTCTATTGATTTTATTTCCTTGAATCATTTTATATTTTGTGCTGTATGAAATGAGTGGGCTGTGGAGGAAATAAGGATGTAGTGAAGGAAAAGAGAAGGTAGAGAAGGAGGTCAGTGCAGCTGAAACTTGGATCTGAAAACATGAGGAGAGACAGTTTAAACATCACAGTGTGATTTAAGTCTACAGCCACAACATTAAAACCACTTGCATAATATTGTGGTCAGTCTGGGGAGTTTGGAGGCCAGTCAACACCTTGTGCTCATTCATGAAGAGACATTTCTGAGCAGGCTCGGTGGTGCAGTGGGTTTGTCCCGCTGGGGGAGGCCCCTGACACTGGGGAGTGCTGTTGCCATGGGGGTGTCAAAGTAACATCCAGATGAATGAAGGACCCAGAGTTTCCCAGCAGAACATTGGATTGTAACCAGATTTAGTTTAACAGTTTAATGCTGAAGCTGATTGGACATAACTGTTCAATTTCTATCAATCATGTTGTTTGAGCACATCAATGAAAATAAAATGTTGCAAGTAGCAGGTATAAGTGATAATCTTGAAAACAACTGTTTGTCTTAATGACGCTTAATTGTGTGTTTGTTGAATGGTGCCCTCCTCCTCCACCATCTTCTCAGTCTGATTCACACCCTTCAGCTGATTAAAAACAACCGTCTATCAAACTGGAATCAGCTGTATACGTCAGTCAGTGTGAGCAGTGTGATCAGCTGAGTGGGAGTGAAGCTGAAGGACAAACTGTCTGATCTTTGTAACAGACCATTAGAGCTGACGAAAGGCAGTCTGAGTCCAGCTTCATTTTTATTTTTTACCTTTAAGGGAAAAATCTTTCACCAAATCAATAATCAATTAAGATGAAGTGACAGTGAAGCATTTGGAGGAACAACAGGCGTGTGTCAGACATCTATACTCACTGTTCTTATTTGATTTCTCTGCAGTGACTGAGACTGGAGGGTGTGAACCGCTGATGTAGATAAAGTGAAAACATAAAAACAAGTAGATATTCTGATTCCATTCAATGATCATCAGTTACTATTAAAAGGAGAAAAAACAATTTCCAGAGACAGAGGCAGTGTGTTCCTTTATACGATGTTCTTTATCCTCGTGTTGATTCACGAGGACCGTCACTAATAATGATAACGTGTGTGTATGTGTGTGTGTGTGTGTGTGTGTGTGTGTGTGTGTGTGTGCTGTCATTGGTCTTGTCATGACTCACAACAGACCTTAAATGATAGTTCTAACTTCGCTTACTTGGGGGTGCACACATCACGTAGCACAATGGCACAGCAAGATGATTTTTCTGACATTTAAAAAAAAGAAAGCGATGATCTCACTCATGTGACCTGACCCTCCTAAGCATATTTAAACTCGGGTGCATCAGATCGAAAGAATCGACTCAGCAGCGCATCTCAGCCCTGTTTGTTTCTCATTATGGAGCTTGCAAGGTCAGGAGAAACTTAGAACAACTCAGAACAAAGACTGTGCTGGACTCTAAAGACTCATCAGACACCGCCTCTTAGACCAAAAGGAGGTTTTTCAGTTGCGACTATTGTGGTTTGAACCATTTTTCCAAACTTTACTCAGCAACTGCTGTGGCTCAGGAAGAGATCTGTGGTTCAATACCTTACTCCTCTATGTCAAAGTGTCCTTGAGTCTAAAAAACTACATAGTTCAGTTCATTTACCATCTAGCATGGCATCAATGACAGTCTGAGTGATACCAGTGGTGCCAAAACATCTGAAGTTATTATCCAGAATATTTTCTATCTCAGCAGTGAGGTTTCATAAATTAGTGATGAAAACACAGCTGGTGATTTTGTATATGATACTGTGGAGAGCAGAGTTTCAGCTGAAGCTTTCAGATAAAATCAAAGTTGTATCGGTTTATTGTCATGAGCTTTTGACACATTCACAGTGTTTGTTGTAGAGATGATTTTGTAGCACATTTGGTCTGAGTTGTGTTGTCCCATTCTTGTGAACATGATATCTCGGTAACGCCTTGAAGGTTTTCGATTTAGGTGCAAACGTCCATGGACTCGAATGAACTGACTAGATTTTGGTGGTCTTAAAGGTCCAAGGTCACCATGAGCTATAACTCAGGACTGCACTAATTAACACATTCAAGACATTTGGCAGAGACTGAATTCTAGTTTCAGAATCAGAATCAAGACTTTATTGCCAAGAAGTTTGCACATACAAAATTTGTCTTGGTATATCAGTGCTAAGAACAGTGGTAGTAAGTAGACAAAGACAGATATAGAGAAGTAAGTAAAGGCTAAGGAGTAGAAAGAGCAAAAAAGCAAAAACTATATTTACAAGCTGTTGGTGTACAGGAGAAAGAAGTAGAGGGAGGCAGCTGGAGGCTGAGTGCTGATGGTCCGAGAGTCAGAGATGTGTTTTCAACTGCATGCTGCCTCCTGTTTGTGCAGAGTCTGTGATCCACCTGCAGATGGAGTCAGGCAGAGTCAGGCACACTCAGGCTGGGTTGGGGGAGTCCAGGTGCTGCAGGATGAGAGTGGAGGCCCTTATTGACTGCATAAGTCTGAACTGTTGGCTCTTGTAGGCAAGCCACAGAATTCAGGGCTGGTGCAGTGATGGATTAGAGGTGGGGTTAGCACAAAGCTCAAGTGACTGTGGTGCCACAGAGGTCAGAACACTTGGTCTCCCTTGATGGTAGTCCTGTGATCACTTGGTTTTTGGAGACGAGGATGATGGTGGAGGCCTTAAAGCAGGCAGCACTGGCATATCTCCGGTAGGGGCGTCAAAGATGACCAGTACGAAACATTTAGATTTTATTTATCAACAAAATAGCCTTATTTCTTAATTAAACTAGATATTTCATCACAGTGCCAGAATCCTCACCTATAATCTATGTCATCTATAATTACATAACATGAGAACAATCACCATTTCATTTAAGCACATCTGCCAAAACCCTCTGTTATTAAAGTTCCTGTAATAAACCTCTAAGTTTCGTATCTGTTGAACTGCATTCACTTCTGATTCACACCACTGTGGTCCCAGGGAGAAACCATGCTAGTCCTGTTGGGTCTCAATGATTATGGGTGGAGATTCGTCTCCTTGGCCAATAGGCTTGGCTGTATCGGCTGGGCCTGCCCTCTTCTTCCTCTGCTGCCGACCATTGTGGGCGATGCGGGTACTTCATGTGACCACTTCTCTTCATGGTAATCCTGAAATTCATCTAGTATGCAGTGGTGGGCCTGGCTGCAGAACTTGTTCCGCCGGATTCTGCCTGTATGCCGCCAAACTGCTGGGGGTCATAGGTCAGTCACTGAGGGTCATAGGGATAATAGGTCTGTTACTGGGGGTCATAGGTCTGTTACTGGGAGTCAGACATCTGTTACTGGGAGTCATAGGTCTGTTACTGGGGTCATAGGTCAGTTACTGGGATCAAAGGTCAGTTATGTTTCTGGTGTGTTTCTATTTGTGTGCGTGTGCAGATGAGCGCGTGCAGGCGGACCTGATGGACTTCCTGTTGTTCGGAGCGCTGATCTCGGCCGTGGACCCGGTGGCAGTGTTGGCTGTATTTGAGGAGGTTCATGTCGATGACACGCTCTTCATCATCGTGTTTGGAGAGTCGCTGGTCAATGATGCCGTCACTGTGGTGAGACACACACACACACACACACACACACACACACACACACACACACACACACACACACCTCATCATGTGAGGTCTGTTGGCGTGTTGCTATGGAAACAGAGAGGGCTTGCAAGGTCAGTAATGACTACAATACAGTGTTTAGGGGAGGGGGATGGTGTGGGTATTGTTTACTGTACTTCATGCTCACTTTGCTCTTGTTGTATTTCTAGTATTATGTAATAGTTGTGTGGACGGATTATGAAACAATGGGCCCCTTGGCATAGACGAATAAAAGGCGTCCCCACCCCTCCTATATATAGTCATTGTACGTGTCTTTGTGCGTCTTTTCACTGAGTTCTGTGACTTTCTAACAAGGAATATTATCAGTTACTTCATACTGAGGGCCCTTAAGGTGAGGAGGCCCCTGGGTCTGTGCCAGTAGGCCCGCTCACTAATCCATCCATGAATAGTTGGATCAGTTGAAGTTGCAAAATATTTAGTATCAGTGGGAGTATTAGTAGTAACAGTACAAGTATTTTTGTTTGTGTTTTTTGGCAGCACGTCTGTATTTTGGAACCTTTTGTGCCGAGCTGTTTCTTCACAGGTTTTTAAAGGGAAAGTGACTTATTATGTAACTTCCAGACAGTTGTAGATGTTGTGAGACTTGGATTAAAAACAGGAAAGATCCAAATCCATGCAGCAGGGGCGCAGATATCCTGACTTTTAGTCTGTCGTATGGGTCAAAGTTCAAAACACTGCAGAGTTGGTTAACACGCCCTGAAGAAAACACCAATATGTTCCTTTAAAGTTCTGAGTTTTCTCCACAGTTACAACAGGATGTCTGATGAACAGACAGACGGCAGCAAGAAGAGCAAAAAGTTCACATTTACTCAGAAACATGAGATTAAACAGTTCTGAGCAGATTAATGTAACTGCAGCTTTCTAATCCTCAGCAGCACTCAGAATATGAGCTAATCCCACCAACAAATGGAAAAAACCAAAGTGTGGGAATACTGCAGCCATGACCTGCAATCCCAGAAAGAAAGAAAGGAGAAAAGAGACTGAGGGTCTGTTTATTTTCCCAGACTGCAACAACCAGTGTTTCCACTTCATCATCAGTGTTTTACAGAAAATGACATTAACACAGCGTTAACGTTATTCTGCTGTTAAAACACTGTCACCGTTTGTTAAGCTACTGTTTGTTAACATCAACTCTGCCTTTTACTGGTAGTTATAGGGGTCACAGGTCTGTTACCCCCAGTATAGTCTGTTACTGAGGGTCATAGGTCTGTAACTGGGGATAATAGGGTTCATAAGTCAGTTAATGGGGGTCGTAGGAGTCATAGGTCAATTGTAACTGACAAAACTTTTTCCTCTGTCTGTTCTGTAGGTTTTATATAAAGTCTACATTTCCTTTGTGGAAGTGGGAGCAGAGAACGTTCAGACAGCAGATTACTTCAAAGGAGTCGGTGAGTCCACAGAAACGAACAAAATGCAATCGGCCTCTTAGTCCTCTGGTTCTCACCTCCTCCCCCTCTCCCTCTCACAGCTTCCTTCCTCATCGTCAGCATTGGGGGGACTTTGGTGGGTTTGGTCTTTGCTGTCATCCTGGGCTTCATCACTCGCTTCACCAAGAAGGTCAGGATCATCGAGCCCCTTTTTGTCTTCCTGCTGGTCTACCTGGCCTACCTGACCGCTGAGCTCTTCTCCCTGTCCGCCATTTTGTCGTAAGTCAACCAGTGCAACCAGAGCGACCAGCATCACCAGTATGTCAGAGTGAGTTTGTATCGCCCAGTAATCACATTCTCTGGGCCTCATGCAGGAAGATATCTACCACTAAACCCGGTTCAGTCGTTACATTCTTTTTTTTCCCTTGCGCATATACTTTGTAATATACGGTTATACTGTGACGAGGCTCATGATTCAGCACGTCTCCGCTGACTCGGAGGTGCTTTAGTGTTGGTCTACTTTGCTACTATTTATTTTTATTAGAATAAACACTAGATCGTGCTTAAGAAGAAGCGAACAACGGCCCTTAATGTCCACAAGCAACTGTTTTTGCTGAACTTAGTGATCTAATTTTCAAGACGCCTCTCTCAAGCGTTTACTGTTGCTAGGTTACAAAAACTGTCTTCTAGCAATTCCGCATTTTCTTGTCATGAACGTCCCGCCCCTTCTTAATTTTGATTGGTCAATAGAGAACGAGAGAGGTGACGTTGACGAGCGTGGCGGTTTTCCAACTGAAAGCAACTGTGAGCAAAGCGGGAAAACTGGTCCGAGGATGCTGCTAACACTGCACTACATAGGAGTTTTTACTCTAACTAGAAGATAGTTTCTGCCAGTGTTAAAACGGCGGCATATGGCACACTCGACAAGAGGTGAATACACCAAACACGCAATTTGCGCGCGGTAGCGAATCTCCAGAGAAGTCAGGTAATAACATATTTGTTGCTGGTTAGCTGTTTGGTGTTAGCATGCTAATAATGTAGCTACCTACCTAACGTGGTAAACGGTATAGTTTGTGTGGCAGTCTAACTTTGCACCATATTTTTGGAAATATGGTCTTTTCCCGATTACATACATATTTCAAACCATGTAGTTTATGTAGATGGAAACATATTTCATGTAATTTGGATTAATTTGTTTTCTCTCCCGGCCACCATAAATCTAAACTATGGGCCATATAGTGACTATTGTCAACTGAGCTGCCTAGTTAGAAGCCCTGAACCCAGTTTGTTTTAGTGCTGCTATTATGAACAAATGTGTCCATCTTGCTTTGACAAATGTCTATAAATCTCCCGTCACTGTCACATAATTTAATAAGAATATATGAAGAACACTGGGACTGTCCTGTTTCTTTTTTTGTGTTAAAGCTATATGGATCAGTTATCCCATTTTACCTTGCAGAGTCACTGCAGAATGAGCTTCAGCTCTTTGATCAACATCACAAGAAAACATTTAATGCTGTTAAACCTAAGCTCTGTGCAATGGCACACACACACCTGAGCACAAACCATGCAAAATTCAGTCACTGTTCAGTGTGTGTGAAAAACATACAAAGGTCAGATGTAGATGTGACTGGGGCTCAGTGTATAACTGTGGAAAGGCTGTGACCTTTGCAGGATGGTGATGATGATCCTCGTGTGAGATGCTGTGTGTGGAGGATGTATACTCAGCCTCTGCACAAGGAAAGAGAAAACAGAAGCAGATTATAAAAATATGTGAAAATATAAAATGAACTGCAAAATAATTAAGAGTCTAATTTTGGATGTTTGAAAGAAAGCAAAGAAAGAAAACAAACAACTACAGTTTCCCTCTCCTTCTGCCTCTCTCTCCTCAGTATGACCTTCTGTGGAATCGGAGCCAATAAATACGTGGAGGCCAACATTTCCCAGAAGTCTCGGACCACGGTGAAGTACACGATGAAGACTCTGGCCAGCATCGCTGAGACCATCATCTTCATCTTCTTGGGGATCTCAGCCGTGGACAAGTCCAAGTGGGCCTGGGACACTGGCCTGGTGTCCTGCACCCTCATCTTCATCTTTGTCTTTAGAGCTGTCGGTCTGTTTCTTAGTTTTGTTCTACCTAACAGTTTCTTTATCATGTACGTTGATGGCCCAGCAACAGTTTATGTGACAGAAACACTTGTTAATTGTCATAATTTTTCCTCTGATGAACAATGGAGGAGTAAAGCAGCCTGGTCTGTTCTGTTTCAGCCTCAGATTGTGACATTTTAACTTCACACCTGAACGATTTTGTGATGCCAATTGCTGATCTTTACAGCGCAGGTTAAAATGTCACACTGATGTCAGGCAGAGAAAAACTCCTTTTTAACCTTTAAACCTCTTTTCTCCTTCAGGTCCTGTCTCCCTGCTGATTTAAAATGTAAAGCAGTGGCCATGTGAATTAAGTTTTTTAATCTAACCAAGAAGTATTTTTCAGGAAATTTCCTGAAATTTTATTTAGCTTTATCCTTTAGGTGCATTTTGAGGCTCTGAGAGATTAAGTGAGTAAATCTTTGTCTCCTCTATAGATAGCTCTCTCACTGTCCTGACATTTAGTAACCTCTGTTCTCCAGGTGTCATTGGTCAGACCTGGGTTCTGAACCGCTTCCGGCTCGTCCCATTGGACAAGATTGACCAGGTGGTGATGTCTTACGGTGGCCTGCGGGGGGCAGTGGCCTTCGCTCTGGTGGTTCTGCTGGACGGCAATCAAGTCAAAGCCAAAGATTATTTTGTCGCCACAACGATTGTGGTCGTTTTCTTCACGGTCATGTTCCAGGTAAAAGCAACGCCACTTCCTGTTCAGATTAGACTCCCTGATACTACGTTTTGTGTGAAATGGTTTCCTGGTTATGAATTTTGATAAGCCTGGACCTGCTGTCTGGAGTGCTGTGACAGAAACCTGTGGTCTTGAAACATCTGATCCAGATTTCTGATCCGTCTGTGTTGGTACAGAACTTAGTGACTGAGATGTTGAGAAAGAATATTCCACACTCTGCTTCTCAGAGGCTTCAGTCCTGATCATCTGATCAATACTGTCCTCCTCCGTTGTCATCGATCAGCTCAGTTTACTGACAGAGCAATCGGTCAAGTAGGTAGTGAAATGTCAGAGCGCCCTCTGTGGACCACAAGGTGAAAGACTCTGTTGAACTCAAACAGTTTGTTACTGTTTAATTTTTTTCCCCTTGTTTGAACCAAAGTTTGAATTTTCATGTAGGAAGTAAGTGTCAGCCTCTCTGTCTGTGGAGCGACTGTTGTTGCTGAGCCACTGCAGCTGCTGTCCAACGTCATGTTGCTCAGCAACCACAATGGTGTTGTGTGTGTGTGTCCTTTGACCTCCCTCAGCGAGAAGGAAAAGACTTGTATCTGGTGACAGCCTGATGGATCATTAAGTCCTTGTACCTGTGCGTGTGTTAATTGCATCCACAACATGAAAGTGTTGTAAAGAACATCCTGATGATGTATCTGTTCTTAGAGGCTTTTTAGATCTGTATCTGTTCTTAGAGGCTCACATCTAAATCTTTATTGACAAAAGGTCTGCAACAGTAACAACAAACACAAACAGTCCTGCTGCGATGTTGCCATTTTGAGTCTTGTATAATGTTCATTTCTCTTCAGTGATGGTAATTTGTCAGTGACGCCACGCTCTTCTTATCTGCTTCAACTGTGATTTGGTTCACACCGTTCACAGGGGTTTATTCTTAGAGTCTCAACAGCAGAGTTGAACATGAAGATTTTACCAGAGGAAAGATCATGTAAAGGATGCTGCATCCTCTGGAGATCGAGATACTTAATGACAGGTTGTAGTAGCTGACAGTACCAGACACTGTTTTGTTGTGTGAAGCTTCAGGTTTTCAGTCAGGTTCAGGTTTGGTCTGTGTTTTAAATAGAAACACCAAACAACTGGTAAAAGTGAATGGGAGTATGGTCGGTGCTTTCATCAGCGTGGTGAGCTAAGGGTCAGTAATGGATGAACTGAGACAGAAACCTACTCTGAAGTTTGGTCGAACCAGACCTGTCTGGATCTTAAAGATGCAGATATGAGCTGGGACCACACATCTGCCAAACCACAGCCACACAAAAAGACACTAACACACATCCACAAGGTGTAAAGTATAAATATGCTTTGCATCATGGTCATTCAGTTTAAAGTGGAAAAACCTCCACTGCTTTCCTCTGTTGTATCATACAGCTAAATGAGCGAGTGTATATTTAGATCTAAGAGTGTAAATAGACACTAAATCTGAAGTGAGTTCATGTTCAGGCTCTTTGCTTTAATCCCCTCTCTGAGCTTCAGGCGGTGTTGCTTCTTTCTCATCATGAATCACACAGACCTCAGCAGATGGTGGTAATTAGTATAAATGTCGTCTGTTATCTTCTTGATAAACAACATTTTTAGCTTCTCATGCCTTTATTATACTGACAACAGATGACAAATGACCTGCAACAAACGCAACAAACTCAAACAGGGATGTTGTGATTTCTGATTAACGTACTCTAATCTGAATCTGATCTGATCTGAACGCGCAGATATGAAATCAGAGAAAAAAGAAGCTGCAGAACTTCATTCAGAATCCTCCTGTTTTTAATCCTCCTGTTCACAGTAATCCAGTGATAGTTGTCTGCACATCCATGATACACTGCAAACTAGGGATGAGCACAATTAATCAATGATAGATTATTGATCGCTAAGAATTTTGTTGATTACATTGAATTTAATCGACATGTTCGTATCAACGAGGTTGCGTAGTGTGTCTTGAAGGAATATGATGAGCTGCCTCCGAGCTGTTGTAGAGATCGAAGGTAAACATTAAGAGAGCAGGAGTTTGATGTGGGACCATTTCAAGCTGAGATATAACAAAGCTCATTGTAAACGTTGCAATGCCAGTGATAACGTTTCTGTATTGTGTCTAAAAGCCTCTCAGTTGTGTTTGTGTTGAGCGCTGTAGCTTTGGTTTGTTATTTGTTTGGTTTGACTCGGAGGCTGCCTTTATGAGGCCGCAGATCTTTGTTGTTTTATTTTCTGTTAGTTCAACTTCAAAGGCTTTGTTTAAGAGCATTTTTGTGAAACCATAATTTTTTTTCTTGGAATACAGATTTCATGGAGGAAAAACACACTTTTTTAGTATCATATTTTGACTAATTGATAATTGATCATTCATTTTCCTAATGATTACTCAAGGAAATTTCTTTAAATACCCATCCCTACTGCATGCAGGAGCTGATCAGAGCTGATTCGGCTTCTTTTAATGGGGGCAGTTGTCTTGTTTTTGTCTGAGGGGAGGCCCGTAGTGTCAGACTTTGAAAACCCTTGACCTTGACCAACATGGTGCCCCATGATTCATGTTTTTTATCATAATTACAATCCTATGATCCAGGGAGTGAAGGTGATGGAAGTCAGCTCTTCAGAACAGCAGCTGCTTTCGGCTGGTTAAATGTTTTTATGATCTAACAGGTGTCTGCTGTCTGTGGACTCATGTGGATCACTGAAATCCTGACTCCTGGTTTATGGCACCACAGAGCTGTTGAGATGTTTCAGTCGGAACCATCACCGCTGTTGGTGTAATGTAAAAACCACCCTCACTGTGAGCACAGGCTCTGCAGTTAGTATGATGAGACCTGCGTCTTCATTACTGTGTGTGTAATTGTTTTGTAATATGTCTCTGGGTTTGATGAACTGTGTGTTTCGTGGTGAGTTGATTATCGTCATTGATGAGAGGCCAGTGGACACAGCTGTTCTCCCAGAGTTCATTTAGTTTTTATGGACTTTAACTGAATCAGACAACGGTCGCTGATGTTTGTAACGTCTGCTTTGAAAAGTTCAGTATAAATGAGTCTGATGTTGTTTATATTTGTGTTGAATTCCAGCCTGTGGGAGGATGTTTGAGTCAAACATGATGATGAATGTTGAGATGCTGGAGACACAGATTTTCTGGTCAGGCTGCAGTCTGTCTACACACACTGAACATTTACACTGAAAACACAGGAACATAAGAAGATTACCACTTACGTGTCTAATCCAGAGGGTTGAAACCTCATATTATCTTCAGATATTTGTCTTATTTTTCAATCATGCAAAATTTAGACAATGACTGAGATGAGATGTGAGGAAACTTTAAGGAGATGATTATTATATTTATGGTATGAGATGTTATGAGGATAAGTGTACCTTTACAGTACACACACATCTTTTTAGGGATTCACAAATTGGCTCCTTTTCTGGGAATTCAGGGAGACATGCTGTTCCAGGATCAGTACAAAGAAACTGTGAAACAATCAGACTATTAAATGCATGCAGTTCATTTGTTCATTCATTCAGTTCAGCTTTTTTCCTTCTGTTGATCTGAGCTGTTCGTCACAGCTTCATGCAGAAGACATACATCCTCTGATCTGTTGATATTTGCAGCGGGAGAGTAAAACCTGCTGCTTGTCCTCTGTGTGTCAGTTGTAGTTTCTGAGGCTGTAGAAATCATTGCGTCAGGTTTGATAAGTGTATTTTCTTTGTGTCAGGGTCTGACCATCAAACCTCTGGTGAAATGGCTCAAAGTTCCTCGTTCCACCAGCAGGAAGCCGACCATCAATGAGGAGATCCATGAGAGGGTGAGAGGACTTCTTCTTCTTCTTCCTCTTCTTCTTCATATTGCAGCTTGTTATACAGCTGTAACATCAGGGTACAGTTTAGACCCCATCCTTGGGGTCAGCATCTTGCTCTAAGAAACAGCCGAGGCTCTCTTTATCCAAATTCAAACCAGCAACTCCTCAAATAAAAAGCAAATAATATTTCATCTCTAAAGCTGCTGCTGACCTTTAAAAAGGCTGAAATGTCATATATACTGAAAACACCAACTACAGTCTGTTTAAATCCCTGGAGAATATCAAACATTGTTGCCTGAGAGGGTTTTATCCCCTCAGTCTGTGCAGGATTTGCTCATTAAGTAAGAATTACTCTAGAGGTTAAGCAGTGGGGCTGTCTTTGTCCAGGTCTGTAGATGAGTTCTGCCACAGTACAGTGCAGGTGCACAGAATTTATTCTGTGCTGCTCACAGCTTTAAAAATACAACAGCAACATCTCTCTCCAGAAACAGAGTCTGAAAATAATCCACAGGAGACACCGGAGACACTTTTCATGGAGACTTTTATTTGGTAGAAAGAAACAGGTAAAAACAAAATCCCTAAATCCAGATTTGTCAACATCCTGAGGAGCTGATTTCTTCTCGTTGTTCCTTTTTATGTTTGACTTTTCATCGTGGCTCGTCCATCAGAACACGAGTTATTCTTCCCATCAAACTTTCCCAGAACTTTTCCAACTAATTTTTCAAAAAGCTGTGTGTGTGTCTGTGTGTGTGTATGTTTTCAGGCCTTTGACCACATCCTGACAGCAGTGGAGGACATTGCAGGGTTGCAGGGATACCACCACTGGAGAGACAAGTGAGTCCTGCTGAGACACAATCATAACATTATTATAATGACACCAGAATAATAATGAGATAAAATGCGCACTTTTTATTTTCTGTAATTGTTGTAATAACCGATAGTGAACACTGGGGGGAGCTGGTTGATTTCAGTTGTTGTGGACCATGAGCTGAGTCTCTGTCTGTGTCTGCGTCACCTGCTCAGGTGGGAGCAGTTTGATAAGAACTACCTGAGTAAGCTGCTGCTGAGGAAGTCTGTCTACAGGAAGAGTGAACTGTGGGAGGCCTATCAGAAGATAAACATCAGGGACGCCATCAGTGTCATCGACCAGGTGAGACACACTCTCTCATGAAGCTGGAGTAAGCCGTGAATAATGATGTTCCTGTCTCAGTTTGACTGTCAGTTCCAGAAATGTCCTGCAGATGGAGAACTCCTCCAACAATGAGAAACACAGAAGTCACCTCAGGATGTGTGTGTTTGTCAGGCTGGGGCATGAGGATGGAGCAGCTACTAACCAGGTTTTTATTGTTAGCGAGCAGAAAAGCTTTGTGCAGAAGAAACATTAAAACATAACAAGACTCAGAAGTAAAATCTGAGACTTAAATTAATTTCAAGATCAGAGAAATAAGCAGAGCAAACAGCTGCTCTCCACGTCCTGTGTCCTCCCAAGAGCTTCACAGAGAAACATTGATTTTTAACATGAAACTGTTTTTTAGTGTTTTTTCCAGTTTTAGTGTTGTAGTTGTAGTTTGTTTTGGAGAGGAGGAGACCTCTGAGGAAAAACCTGGTAAAAACCTCCTGAACCGTGAAAACAGAAGGAGAAACGCAATGAGTTGTTTGAGTTGTTTAACAGTGCAAAAAATAACTTCTGCGAAATTCATGAGTTCTGTTGAAACATGTCTGGTTTATATCCAACTCCCACCATTAATGTGTAAATAAAATTTTACAGAATGAGTTTTCATGTTGATGAGTCAGAGACTAAACTCTCCTCCTCAGCAGTGAACAGAGTGAAACTGAGTTGACCCTCCCTGGACAAACCAAGCTGCTGGCTGAGCAGTTGTAATGTTGTCAATCATAAAATACAGAGAGAGATAAACACCACTCCCTGTGATCTCTCTGCTTATATTAGTGTCAAAGTGGGAGGTGAGAAAAGGAATGAAACAGATTTATGGAGGGAAACAAAGCTGGAAGGGAAGGTTTCATGAAGCAGGCTGCCCATTTCCCCCTTCACTTTCTTCTTCTTACCTAATTTATATACAGTATATATAGGTAGTGGTCAGAGGGGCAGGTTCAGTTGGATGAGTTCAAATCCACGTTTCGGTGGATGACTCCATGAAGGCCGAAGTTGTGCCGACATAAAATTTTCAATGACCCGAAACAGGAAAACTACAAAAGTTATCAACTTTAAACTTTCTGTATTCTCACACAAAGAGCTGAACTGTATGTGCAAGTAAGGTTGTGATGATTCACTGATCTGAGCCCCAAGGTTGAATGACTAAGATACAACTACATCGATTTATGAGCAGTGTTTAAACACATCCTGGAAAAGCCTGGAATTCTGAGCTGTAGCTGAGTCAGTCTGAGAGCATGTTTCCAGGATTTCCCAGTGGTTTTTAAAAGTTGCTGCAGGTGTGAACAATAAACTTTATTTTCAACAGTGACTGACTGAAGTCAGTTTGAGATCAGGATGTTTCTCTGCTAGAACAGTTTGCTCAAACTGAACTCACTGCTGACCTCTGGTTACTGTTGGAGTCATGATCTGTGAGACAGAATTAGGGGATTATGGGAAATGTCTTTAAAAGGAGAAACGGCATCAATAACAATCTGGTGTGAGAAAGGAACAATTGACTGGGATGAAAGGTGAAGCAGACAAAGGATGCTTTTAACCATCAACCTTTACCTTTAACCTTTGACCTTTGTGTGTGTGTGTGTGTAGGGTGGGAACGTCCTGACCTCAGCCAGACTGTCTCTGCCCTCGATGGCCAGCAGAGCTTCATTCCCTGAAGTCACCAATGTTACCAACTACCTGTGAGTCACATGACTGTGTGTGTGTGTGCGCGCGCTTGTGTGTGTGACACCCACTATAACACTTCATGTTGTCATGCTCACTGTGTGTTTCAGGCGTGAGAATGGCAGTGGTGTGTGTCTGGACCTCCAGGTGATCGATAACGTCCCCGGAGCCAAAGTGGAGGAGGACACCGAGACGCACCACGTCCTCGCAGAAAACCTGTACAAACCCCGAAGACGGGTAACACACACACACACACACAACTTAACGCTGTGTAAACTGTAGTTGTGTTACAGTGTTGGTACAGAATGGACACACACAGACATGATGTCTCTCACCTCTGTAAACCTGTAGTCAAGGATGCATGTTGTGTTGTGTCCTGACTACATTGTGTTATTGCCATTCAGTATCAGTCCCACTACAGCCGGCACTTCATGCCTCTGGGGGAGAAGGAGCGTCAGGACCGGGAGGTGTTTCAGAGGAACATGAAGAGCCGCATGGAGACGTTCAAATCCACCCGATACAAACGACACAAGAAGGAGCGCAGCCTGAAGAAGGTGACATGTGTTTATTTATTTTTACTCTCTCTATTTCTGTGTTTTATTTACATTACATTAATTTAGTATTACTAGAAGCTGGTATCGGCTAGCGGTGACGTCTGTGTCATCAGGACAACCTGCTGCCGCATCACCAGCTGATGCCAGTTTTTTCACTGTCAATCATGTGAATATAGTGTGTAGAAAGAGTTCTTCTTGCAGTATCTACTTTTCCTGAAGGCAGGCGTGATTGAGCCAGAAGTGTGAAACTGGGAAAATATGATCTGAAAGAAAGATTTGAAACTGTAAAAAAAAAAAAAGAAAAAGAAAAAAAAATTGAACCTGAAAACACAAAATCTGCAACTGAAAAAAATAAGACCTCAAAGATCAAAATATATATGAAAGTGAAAAATAGAAACAGATAATTTATTCAAAAGAATTCCAAAGCTGAATTAAAATTATATTTAACTGAAAAACTTTCCCTTCACTTATTTTTAGTTTGAGAACAATGGTGTATTTTTCAAAGTTCAAAATTTTAACTTTCATTTTCAGATCTTTTTTTTTCAGTTACAAAACTATTGGTTCAGATTTGGCTCCATAATAACATACATAACAATCTGAAGCTGCAGTGTCAGTATGTGGTGCTGGTTTTTTCAGTGAAACTATGTGACAACTGATTATACTAGCTTTATTTAATCATTTACTTTAATTTATTTAAGCAACACGCACAAACAGAGAGAACACAGACTAATTACACCGAAACCTCAATAAACACCAAGGGATAGAAAATTTAAAAAGCATTTTTCAAAGTAAATCTGACTGTGAAAGTTTATGTTTTGTTAAATTAGGATAAAAGAAACAAACAAAGCAGGATCCTTCTGTGACTGAATTATTATAATATACCCCTGAAAAAGTCTAGAATTATTCTGGAGTTCCCCCAGTTTCCCGGTTTTACTGGGAGAATCAATGTGGAGCTCCTGATGAAACAAAAGTCAAAGGTTAAGTGGAGCCTCTGATGCAGCAGTTCAGTGTGTGATCTCTCTCTCTATCATGTGTCCTGACGTGTCCTCACACACACTCAAATTCCTGCGTCTGTTTGTGAAACGCACATTTAACTCTAATTAACAGCTTCATCTGCTGACGTGTTTGATTTCTCTCACGATTCCTTAATTACAGTAGGGAACTTTCACCGCTCTCTGTGATGAAACACAAAGCGCCGTGCTGATTGAAGGGGCCGGCCGCTTCCTGTTATGGCTGCAGTTGAACTGACGTGTTTATTCTGCTTTCAACAGCGCCGAGGATCCGACGCCAAGGAGGATGGCAGCGACAAACCCAGACGCAATGTCAGCTGGCAGGACAAAGGTAACGCAAATAAAGAAAACTGATGGGAGGGAATTACGCAGAATTAGAGAACAGAGCTGCAGCTCAGGGATCAAACAGCTCAGTGGCACAAAAATGTGGAGCTCTGAATATCTGCAGCCTCAGTGGGGCCCTTCACCTGTATTACACCTACTGTCACACCTGTACAAATACCTGAGTCAGCAAGTAAGCAGCTCATTAACATTTGATCTTCGTACAAAAGAACCTCTGTGTGTTTGCGTAGTGATGGATTGTATATACGTGTGTTCAGATCCAGTGGTTGTTCCCGTGGAGTCGGAGGAGGATAAAGCCGAACACTCTGACCCAGAGAAGGAGGAGGACATTGGGATCACCTTCGTGGCTCGCAAGGCCGAGACGCCCAAACAGCGACCCAAATCAGGTGCAAACACGGCAGAAAAATTGAGCTATGAAATCCAACCTCACCAGAACAACAAGTGTTTCTCCTGAGATCAGTCGCACAGTCGTCACATGAGAAGAGGTGGTTGTATATGGAGGGAGATGGTAAATCCAGCTGTGTCGCTCAGCAGCCATTTTTCAAATATAGTTTTAAAGCTGTTTACTGATGTTTTCTACAACTGATGATCAGTGATTACACACCGCAGCTCATTTAAACGAGGTGCTTAGTGTTTGCACTTTAGTTTAAATGCTGTACCACCACACGCTGACTTGTTTTTGTATTTCAGCCATCCATCCTCACTTGGCCGCTTTTCTTTCTTACCCTGAAATTCAGCTTTTGCAAAACAAATATTAGGGGTGTAACAATTCAATTAGTCACGATTCGGTTCAATATTCGATACGGGGCTCAAGATTCGATACACTCATGATACATCTATGGATAGATTTAACAAAGAAATTACGAAACTTGGATCTTAGAGTTTTTATTTATTCCTTCTTAGTATAAACTGCAAAATCAAATCTCTTACCTCAAATATCGTGTTGCCACAAAACCCATTTTCTTACAGTGTTTTCCTTATTGTAAACTAAATGTAAAAATAAAATCTTTCTTGCAGACTACAGTGCAAAAGAAAGGATGCCGTATTGACCATAATATAAGGCAGTATTTTTTCCACGAAGGACTATACATTTTACTATATATTTTACGACTATACAACTATGTTTCCGTTCATTACAACAGATTCTTTTTGAATGGATCAAATACCAGTCTAACTACAGTCTTTTAGAGGTTCTTCTTTTAGAGGGTTCTTAGTTAATCAGCCCTAAATGTCTTTGGTTAGTTCAGTTTAACCTCCAAGAGTTTCTGAAGCTGCTGTAACATGTTCTGCTGCGAGAGAATAAATAAATTCATGACGAGTGAGGACGAGTTCACAGCGTCTCCTGACTGCAGAAATGGAAGTGTGGGGAAAATCTGTCGAACAGCTAAGACTGACAGTTGTTACAGATGATGAGTCTGAAAAATATTAACAGAGAAAACAATTATGTGAGGGGAATAAGAGTAAGAGAGGGGGCGACTCAGCTGATTAGTGATCACTAGGAAAGCGAGCGGTCGGCAGACATCTGACTGAACAGAACCTGAAGCAGCCAGACGCTGTTTCATTGTCAGAGGCTGAGGGAAGATGAGAAAAACTGCAGTTCAGATCTACTCACTTTAATTCACAGTGTATATAAGTGTAATGGATTACTTCACATCAGTCACATCATGATAATTTTTTTCAGCGTCACAATGCATCATGTTTTCTGAATTATGCCACAAATCGCCATGAATCGTTTCCCCCCAAACAAATATAATACATCTGTCCAGTGAGGAGAGGAACATTTAGTCACCTCCAACATTCTCTGTGATCACATGGCACAGCTGCAGCCATGATCATAAAGTAATGATTTGATCAGCACAGGTGAACACTTGCACTAACTGTCGTGTCTCCTCCTTCAGTCCCTGCAGCTCTGGACGGGTGTCAGAGTCCGACAGCCGCCCCCCCCTCGCCCACCAGTGGAGACAGCCACTTACCGTGGAAGGGCAGCGTGGGCTCACCTCCTCCCTGTGTGTCTGTGGAGGCCACAAAGATCATCCCCGTGGACCTCCAGCAGGCCTGGAACCAGAGCATCTCCTCCCTGGAGAGCATCTCCTCCCCGCCCGCCCCCGCTGAGCCCATCCACCCCCGGGTCAGCGCCCTCTCCAGATTGGGAGGACCCCGTCCAGCTTCCTACACCCCGCCGGGCAGCGTTGGGAGCAGCACCTCCTCCATCGGAGCTCCGGTGTCGCAGGGCTCCTTCGGCTTCCCAGAGAAGAAGAAGGAGGATGAAGAGGAGGAGGAGGAGGGGGGAGCGTCGCAGGAGATGCAGCCGCTCATGTCATCTCTGAGGCCCCCTGGACCCCTGCCGCCTCCACCGCCTCCACTGGGCTCCGCTCCCAACTCAGGGAGGAGGAGGAATCCCTGTGTCTACCTGAGGAGCCTGGTGACGATGCCCCCCACTGGTAGCGCCGAGCCGCACAGCAGAGGCCCCACCCAGCTGTAACAACAGATCTCAGATCAGTAAAACATCCGACACCAGAGCAGGAACTGATCCACCAATCCACACACACACACACACACACACACACACACACACACACACACACACTCAGACAACGACCTACCTGTCAGGCCGTCCAATAGGAAACCAGCTCACTATGTCTGTTTAACCTTAGATCTTCTCCGTCTGCAGCTTCACGTCTGATCTGATAATCATCCATCACTTCCTGTAGTCTGAGCTCATTTTAAAGTCTTAGCTGCACATCACCAGCCGACACATATCACCAGCTCCTGTGGGTTGTGGGTTGAGAGTCTGACACAGGATTTTCAGATTTTCAGAATAAAGGTACTGACAGCTGATTGGTGATATCTTTTTAAAAAAAATTTGTTTTATAAATTGTATGATTTTTATGTGAAAAAACTCCACAGATTCAGAGTTTCTTCCGTCAGTATCACGTCAGTCGACATCACAGCTGTGTTTCTTCCCTCTGCTGCTGATCCTCACTCCATATTAAAAACAACACAGTGAGAACACATGGAGAACTTCATGACACAAATATATAGTTTCATTTAAAAAGAAGGTGCAGAAATTACCTAAAACAGCTGCTCACTGTAGTTTTTATCAAACAAACAGGAGGATATAGCATGCTCTTTGGGGACTGTTTTCAGCAGCGGAGTAATCCACTTTAGGTGCTGTAATGAGTTTTTGTGTCGGATCCACTGAGCTCACTGTTGACGTCCACAGTTTACAGATGAGTTTCACATCAACAATCAGCTAAAAGTGTGTTTACACCTGGTATTAAACTGTAAACATGCTGTGATCAGATCTGTCAGTCCTCTTCTGGAGGTTCACATCATGTTTAGATGATAACAAAAAACACACGCAAGGAAGCTTGTGGTGAGGAAAATGGCTGCTGCCGCAGAGGAGACAGGATGACAGCTCTCTACGTTAAGAGCAAGAAAAGCTCCTACAGGCGAGTTTCTGCAGAAACTGAAAGTCAGAACAAATTATCAGTGTTTTTTTTTTAACATATGCTATCTGCCCATGGTGGCTCTGCTGGCAGGGAGGATAGACCTAGTCCTCTCTTCTGTATATAGACATGTAGACCACCAACTGCAACCCCCCATCATCCCATAACAGTCATTCTAGGGGAAGCACTGCAGAATGACGAATGTAAAGTTACAGTAAGTGAAAGTAATGCTCCATCACATTTTACATGTATGTAGTGAATATTGAACTGAAGATTGACTTGTCTTGCAAATCAAATTACAATATCTGTCAGGAAAATCTCAATTAGATATTTACCCAAAATCGTTCAGCCCTAGTGTAAACACAGTCTCTACAACATGACCTCTGATCTCTGAATCCCACTGAGCTCTGCTCTCATCAGCAGTTATCTAATATGTAAAGACAGAAGCTCTGACAGTTACAGTGATGAGTAGAAATGTTAGATCCTCGTCACCTGGAGCCTCAGGAAACCAGATGTTGGTTGTTGGTGTTCTGTGGTGACAGAGCTGTCCAAGCTAAACTGGACAGTTCCTACAGAAGCAGCACAGTTTACAAAGACATGTCTGACTCCTACAGCTGATCTGTTTCCACCTGAGATTAATTTACACAGGACAGAGACCTGATAGAGAGGAGAACGAGAACGTGTTTAAAACACCAGGTGGAAACACAAAGTAAAGATCAGATAATTTATTATCTGGAATCAGATCACAGTTTAATACCAGGTGTTAACGGTGTTAGTGTCTGAAGGAGCTTCATTATTAAACTATAATTATTAAACTCTTCATGGACAGAATCAGTGTCACTGCTGCTCTTTAGGTCTTTATAGGACAGTCTATATTTAATGCTATGTAATCAGTCAAAATCTGCATCATATTAATCTGGTGGAGGTGGACACTGATGGATTGTCTGTTTTTTTTTTACAACCTGGGTCATTTGTTTTGTCTGAGCACTGAACTTGGTGAGTCACTATCATCAAAGCTGACGAATAGAGGACCCATGCTGTAATAAGGTGGAATTGTCTTTTAATGCAGTCCAGTCTGAGCCTGTTGATCTCTGTACAGCTTCACCTGCAGTTTGACACTAAACTGAGAGAAGCTTTTAAAGTCTTATTTCTCAGATTTTCTTTACAAACATACATCCACATGTCTGACGTGTATTTATTCTGTCTCATAAAATCTAAAAATGTATTTTGTAAAGCTGCAAATATATCAAATCTACAGAGTAGTTTATTTTGAAAGACCAAAGTGTGTAAAAAGAGCATAATGAACATTTATACAGTGTGTATCTGTCTATAACTGCCTTACTCTGTTGTGTCTGTGTGCTGTGTGTTGTGTTTTATCTGTGTGTATGTGTGTAGGTGTAGACCAATCATCAGGCCGTCCACAGGTTTATTATTCCACCAGCAGGCTGTGTACACGCTGAGAGTTGAGGCGGCTTCTTTAGTTTTCAGTCTGTTGTGTTTTGCCAAAGAGTCTGTTTGCCTTAATGTCAGAGCTGCTTTCACACACTCAGCTTCAGCTCCGGCAGCCGCAGCAGCAGCTTAACCTCAGGTGGAGGTCCTGGTTTATACTCACACAGCAAAAGGTCAAAGGTCGTATCATGACACAAACATGCACTGCAGTCCATTTGTGAAGTCGTCACATCACGGCTGACAAAAATACAGTTTCCAGGTCCAGCTTCTCTGAGACTCCTGTTTTCAAGATGCTGCAGTGCTGTGTCCCGTGTTGTTTGAACAGATCTGAGTCCAAACAACTGTTCAGTGTCATTCTACTGCTTTCACTGTAACGAGAAAGAGAAGAGGAAATGGCTGCAGGTGATAAGTCACAATTTTTAAACCAATGAAGAAAAACAAAGTTTGACACCAGCAGGTGCTAACGTTAGCTAGCTAACCTAGCTAATGTTAGCACCAGTTAGCAGTACCCCTGATAAAAACTGGGTGTTATCTTGCTATAAGCCCACATCTTCCATGTTTCAGTTGTCAGTCCTTTTCTGTGCTGGCTATCTTCACTCAACTAAGGTGAAAACAGCCGACCATATCTAGCCATTTTCGTTATTTTGGGACCCAGGATGCAGCACTGCAGCATCTTGAAAACAGGAGAGCCTTGGAGAAGTTGGACCTGGTACTAGTACTTTTGTTGTGACGTCAGATTTAACACATTTCAGACAGAGGGTGCTACATTAGAAAAAATTTGTGATTGTTCATGTCCTCAGACGACTCAATGTTTCAGTCTCAGGCCTTAAACGTGGTTCATTCAAGTATATAAACACAAAAGACAATGCCTGGTACAAGAGCACAACCCCAGTGAACTTTTCCGGTTTTCTGCACCGGTGGGGGTAACAAACATCAGTCCTCTAGGGGGCAGAATAAAGCGCATCAGAGCGTTCAGTCTGCGTTTTCAAGTGTCATAAACAGGTCTTAGATAACAACTAGAGCGTCATCAAACTGTTCAGCTGCAGTTAGCGCCTTCTAGCTGCAACACCCAAACTGCAGCTTGTGATTGAGTTGTGTTAAGATTTTTCAGGTGATGCTCCAGAACACAACAACTCCTGAATCGGATCTTTTGTAGCTGGAGGCATCTGTGTTTACATACTTGTGAGGACCATGTTTGGGGCCTTATTGTGCTGAGAGTTCAGTTTATATTGTATTAATAAAAAATACAAAAAAATGCTGCAACAGCTACAGGAGTTAAAATTAAATCCTTGATAACAGAACTTATTAATGGTTACCAATAAGTGTAACTTAAATCAATTATGTTATTAATTTAAACATATTGTGCCTATATAATACAGCACTTTATCCATTGAATTTGGGTTTAATTACCTTAATGGCGATTTCTGCATTTCTGGAAGAATCCAACTTTCCAGTCATAACTGTGACTCGGATGTTGACTTGAATGGAAACTGATATTTTTTCAGGTCACGTGAATGCAACGCAAAGTAACACCCTGTGTAAACAAATTAAGTCAAACAGATGAGTTAAGTTAATGTGTTTGAACTGATTAAACAGGTAAATATTAGAGTTACCATCTTGTTTTCAAAGCTCTGGTTTTGCAGCGATGAAGAGTTCAGTCTGTAAAGTTTCATCCCTCATGGCTGCCTCCTCTTCTACATCTTTAGTTTCCACAAACCGTGCAGGTCTCTGTGGTTTCAGATGTCTCTGTTAGCCCCTGTTGACCTGCAGTGTTGACTTCTTGGCACCTGAGTTCCTGATGTTAAGCTGGTGCAGCAGCTGTTTGTGATGTCTAGTGTCTTTTCTTGTTGCCTCATTGAACCACAATGACTGTAATAACAGACAAAAACAGAAACATGCTGCAGCTTGTAGAAAGGCCTTTATACTGTAAAGATACTTGAACTGGAGCTGACACCAGATCAGTTGTGAACAGTCTGGTCCCAGCACAGGAGCTTCAGCACGTCCCTGTTGATCATCGCTGCAGCTTCATTGTGGATGTTTTAACTCAACACAGACGCAGGAATGTGCTGTAGAACGTCAAGTCTCGTTTTGTTTCTGAGGTTTTTGTTTCACCTGTGATTCAGGTCGTTGTGGGTGGAAATTTGAATGAAACATACGTCTCTGTGCCAATTGTTTGTTAGCCTTGGCTCCTGCCCCAGAGAAGAAAAAGTCAATAAATGTGAGATGTTTTTCTGAATGAACTCTGTGCT